>CM046387.1:35114960-35153697 GCA_025413485.1 Ficus microcarpa
AGAGTTGGCAGTGGGGAAAGACTATCAGCGACAGTAGTAGGGACAATGCGACTGTCATTTAATAATAATAAATATTTGTTTTTGAATAATGTTTATTTCATTCCAGATTTCAAACGGAATTTGATTTCGGTTTCTAAGTTGGTTGAACAATTTATTTCAGTTTCTTTTGAAGTTGACTCTGTTTCAATTTATAAGAATGATATGAATATTTGTTCTGGTTATATGGATAATGGTCTATATTTTATTAAACCAATTTCCAATAACTTACTTCAAACCGAAATGTTTAAAGTCGCTGGACCAACCCCTAAAAGAAAAAAGATTTCTAAGGACAAAGATGACACATATTTGTGGCATTTAAGGCTTGATCACATTAACTTAAATAGGATAGAAAGACTAGCAAAGGATGATCCTTTGAGAGAGCTAAAAGTTAGCACTCTACCAGTCTGTGAATCCTGTCTAGAAGGTTAAATGACCAAAAGGCCTTTTTCGGCTAAAGGTGAAAGAGCAAAAGCACCTCTGGAGATCATACATACTGATGTATGTGGCCCTTTGAATGTCAAAGCTAGAAGGGGCTATGAATACTTTGTCACATTTATTGATGATTATTCAAGATACGGATATGCATACCTGATGCAAAGAAAATCCGAGACTTTTGAAAAGTTCAAAGAATTCCGTGCTGAAGTTGAAAAGCAACTCAACAAATCAATCAAAACTCTTCGATCGGATCGAGAAGGAGAGTACCTAAATAATGAATTTAAGGACCACTTGATTGAGAACGGAATATTGTCATAGCTCACAGTGCCTGGAACAGCACAACAAAATGGTGTAGTTGAAAGAAGAAATCGTACTTTGCTTGACATGATAAGATCAATGTCGAGCTATTCTTTTCTGCCTACCTCATTTTGGGGATATGCACTACAAACAGCTGTATATTTTCTGAATTTAGTTCCATCTAAGTCAATCTCTAAGACTCCCCTAGAGTTATGGAATGGTCGCAAACCTAGTTTGAGACACATTCGCATATGGGGGTGCCTAGCACACGTGCTAAAGGAAAAGACTGGGAAGTTGGAACCTCGCTCGGAGGTATGCATGTTTATGGGCTACCCTAAAGGAACCAGAGGAGGTATATTTTATAGCACTCAAGATAACAAAGTATTTGTGTTGACAAATGTTACGTTTTTCGAGCATAACTATATGGCAGATTTCAAACCCAAAAGTAAAGTGGTTTTGGAAGAGTTGCTGGCTGATAAGATCAGGCCCACACCAATAACAGTTGTTGAACGACAAAGAGAAGAGATCACTACTCGAGATCAAACACCACAGCCACCACGATGTAGTGGGTGGGAAATAAGATTGCCCATCCGCTATCGTGAAGATGGAGAAGCACAAGTTGCAGTCACTGATGGCAGTGATGGTGATCCATTGACATATAAGATGGCAATGGATGATGTTGATCGAGAGAAATGGCAGGAAGCCATGAAACTCGAAATGGAGTCTATGTACTCCAATTCATTCTGGGAGCTTGTAGATCTACTAGAAGGCGTTAAGCCTATTGGTTGCAAATGGATCTATAAAGAGAAAGAGAGGAGCCGATGGGAAAATGGAGACTTTCAAAATTAGGCTGGTGGTAAATGGTTTTACCCAAAAAGAAGGAGCAGACTATGAGAATACTTTTTCTCTAGTGGCCATGCTAAAATCCATCCGGATTCTCTTGTCTATTGCTGCTCATTATGCCTATGAGATATGGCAAATGGATGTCAAGACGGCGTTCTTGAACGGTCATCTTGAAGAGACCATTCATATGGTCCAACCGAGGGTTTTGTGGTCAAAGGCCAATAGCAGAAAGTCTACAAACTGCAAAGGTCCATTTATGGACTTAAGCAGGCTTCTAGATCTTGGAACATTAGATTTAACGAAGCCATAAATTTGGATGAACCATGTGTTTATAAGTAGATAGAAGGGAATAAAGTGGAATAAAGTGGTCTTTTTAGTTCTTTATATAGATAATATTCTACTCATTGGGAATTATGTAGAATCTCTATCAAAGGTAAAGAACTGGCTAGCCAGCCAATTCCAAATGAAGGATTTGAGAGAAGCAAGCTACATTCTTGGTATCTAGATTATACGGGATCGCAAGAATAGGCTTCTGGTATTGTCTCAAGCTTCATACATTGATAAGGTGCTTATCAGATTTGCAATGCAGAACTCCAAGAAAAGGAATTTGCTTTCTCGACATGGAGTTCATCTCTCTAAAGAGCAGTGTCCTAAAACACCGCTAGAACAGGAGAATATGAGACAAATTCCATATGCATCGGTAGTTGGTAGTCTAATGTATGTAATGTTGTGTACCAGACCTGACATATGCTTTGCAGTGGGAGTGGTTAGTCGATACCAGTCAAACCCAGGATTAGATCACTAGGTGGCAGTCAAACATATTCTCAAATATTTGAGAAGGACGAGAAACTATATACTTGTATTTTCTTGTAGGGATTTGATTTCTATTGGATATACAGATTCTGATTTCCAATCAGATAGAGACTCTCGGAAGTCTACGTTTAAGGCGGTGTTCACTCTAAGAAGTGGAGTCATTATATGGAGGAGTATCAAGCAAACTTATGTTGCTGATTCTACCATAGAGGCTGAATATGTAGCAGCTTGTGAAGTAACTAAAGAGGCAGTCTGGCTTCGCAAATTCTTGAGAGATCTGGAAGTTGTTCCAGATATGCATGAGCCAATTAGAATCTATTGTGATAACAGTGGAGCAGTGGCCAATGCCAAAGAACCCAGATATCACTGCAAAAGAAAGCATATAGAGAGGAAATTTCACTTGGTGAGAGAGATTGTCATTAGAGGAGACGTTTCAGTTGAGAAGATCGCATTGCGAATAATATAGCTGATCCGTTTACCAAGACATTACCAGCTCGGAATTTTGAACAACATCTTAAAGGGATGGGACTTGAAGACATGTCATATTTGCTTTAGGCAAGTGGAAGATTGTTGGGATATGTGCCCATATTCAAACGAGATGTATTATTTTGCTGATTTAATTTGAGGATTTTTTCAATATTATTTTTGCATGCATGTTTAGATACTTTATAAATATCGAAAACTCTAGATTATTTTAATGTAACTTTAAATATTATATATAAGTGTTATATATAGGAGGAGGATAATATTTAAAGTAAAATAATCTAAATCAGTTCGTAATTAAAAATTAAAGTTGGGATCTTTAATTTAAATTTACTAGCGCAGTTCATTACATTCTAAATGAAATGATCTTATCCGGATTGTTAATAGTGAGATTATTGGAATGAAAGTGTTGAAAAAATCGGATCCGGTATTGGAGTTGCGGCGCAGCGGAAGTTTTAAAATTTTATGCCGTTTCCGGAAAAGAAGCTCATGATGCATATAACAATAAATTAATTCATGATCAAGCATACCTTATTTCTTGGATTCCTGAATTGCTAGAGCGTTTGACCAACGTGTCTTCTCTACTATTCTCGAGTTCCACGTCTCAGAGTGTGTGTGGGCACACGTTCTATGAATCCAAGCGACCGGTAATACTTTCCGAAGTCTAGATCCCTCCTTCTCAATTTCGATGATCCTCGTTGAGAATTTGATCCAACTTCTTTCTTCAAAACTACAAAACAAGAACCGGTTAACCTCCTATGAAAATTATCACTCAGTTTAACCTTCATCGCAGTTTTGATTCAATGGAATTTTCTTTCTTTTTCTCTCTCACAAGAAAGCCGAATTTTGATGTGGAAGAAAAACAAAATTTTTTTTATTATTAAAAAAACGTTTTTCTCCTTTAAGAAAATCAAAAATTGGTTTTTCAAGAACTCCTAGCCTTTATATAGTAATCCAATCATTTTCAAAATTTATCTCCTTTTTGAAAAATAATTAATAATTATTTTTCCAGATAAATCTTGAACCAAAAGATCATACAACTTTAGGGCTAGATTCATTGAACATACAAAAACAATTTTCAAGAGGAAATCCCCTTTAAAAATTCGGCCACAAAGTGAGAGAAATCTTGATTGGTGGTTTAAATTTTAAATCAAGAATCTAGACTAGTCAAAAGATCCTAATCCTATATTGATTCAAACTTCTTTTAAACCTTTTCGAATTTAAATAGGATTCACATATTTGAATAAATATTTTCCATAAACATTATCCATATTAATTAATTTAAATTAATGAAATATTTCAAATTTTCTTTCCTCACAAAAACCATGCACCTCTTTAATTAGGAAAGAAAAATTCATAAAATAATCTCCATTATTTAAACCAATTAATAATTAAATGTTAGGAATATATTTAAATAATTTTGAAACAAACTTTTCTTCCCTCCATACAATTAAAAAACGTGCACCACTTTTAATTAGGAGAGAAAAATTTTGTTTTTCCAAAATTCAAACACAATCTTATTTTCAAAATTCAAATTAACCAATCACATGTTGACAAATCATTTGCCTACAAATTTAACATGTCCAATCATTTCTGGATTGCATGTTAGAGAGTATCATGTCTTAATAGACATTACAAAATTCCATTTATAATTTACCGATCTCATTAGGAACAAATCCCGAGACGCTTCATGGAACTATATGAGCTAGTAGAGGGACTCGATGGAAATATGTAAAGAAACTCCTATAATTATGAAAAATTAATTCCAGATTAATTATCCATCAATTATCAACTTCAAAACTATTCCACTAAAAGTTTGAAGCTAAACTCCTGTTTACATACCGTATTACAAAAGCTCTCTCACGTAGTACTTCTTCCATGATTTATTCATCGCTTGCTTAATCCCCATATGTTATCCATGATTGAATTAAAGACTTTTTCCGTTTTACCTTTTCAATCATTTTAACTTAAAGTTCCATTATTCTCCATTGAAAGAACCACCAATTGTAAAACCATACAATTTTACAATTAGTAAACCATCAGAGAACACAAAGTAAACCGATGGCCAAGATCTTGTTATACTATCTTTCAATCCCCGAATAATGCCTTTAAGTAAATAACATTTACTATCGTCAAGATAGCTATGGATTCCGTATCTATGAATCTTGATTTCTCCATCCATAAGTCATGCACCCAAAACACAAGTATGTTGACCATGAATTAACAGTATCTCACCTTTAGTGCATCAAAGTACATAAGTCATGGATGCGAGCTCAAGTAATCATTTCAGGATTAAGATTAATGCAGGATGATAATCAAAGTATCATTGATTCTTATAAACGGAATTATTAAACCGAATCAATTAACACTTTAGGTCCAGTCCAATGTCATACCTCAATACTGGTATACATTAAAGTTTCTACTCGGAACCTATCCGATGGTCAAGACAAACCATCCCTCCAAGGAAGTAGACAACCTTTACAATCTTATCATGAATAAGATCCCCAAATCTTATTCCGTTGATTGCGGACTATTTATTTAGACTGTTATCAAATTACCACGTCTTCTATGCATACCCCGTATACATATGGCAATTCGATATATTACCAACAGCCTAGGAGTATTTTATGTTTGCTTAAAATAATTATACAATCAACAAACAAAAGTAAATAGGGCACAACTTATTAAATATGAATAATTTCCTCTTATTAATATCAAAATGTCATATTTACAGAAAATCCCAAAGATTTTCAACAATCTCCCACTTGCCCTAAGCGAGTAAATGTGACATATTACGCATCCCCATGCCTTCGACGTGTTTTTCGAATCTTCTGGCCACCAAAGTCTTCGTGAACGGGTCAGCAAGATTGTCCTCCGATGCGATTTTGCAAACCGTCACATTTCCACTCTCAACAAAGCCACTGATAATGTGATATTTTCTGTCAATGTGCTTACTCCTCTTATGATGCCTAGGATCCTTGGTATTAGCTACTGCTGCACTGTTGTCACAGTAGAGCACCATAGCTTTATCCATACCAGGAACGACCTCAAGGTCACTAAGGAACCTGCGGAGCCAAACCGCTTCCTTTGATGCCTCACTGGCTGCCACATACTCGGCTTCCATGGTCGAGTCAGCAATACAAGATTGCTTAACACTCCTCCACACAACGGCACCACCTCCACGGGTGAAGACAGATCCTGAAGTCGATTTCCTTGAATCATGATCTGATTGAAAATCAGAATCTGTATATCCTTTAGGAACAAGGTCCTGACCGGAATACACTAGCATATAATCCCTCGTTCTCCGTAGACACTTGAGTATATGTGTAAGACCCAAAATTTTGTAGACTTGTAATCTCCTTGTTTATAAGGAATTAGAGTCTAATTTATATGTTTATGATATGTTATATGAAAAATTATGAATAATAATGAGAAATTCATAATTTTGTTTAAACAATGTTCGAGTCCTCATTTAATGATTATGAGACTCAACTAATGATTTACAAGCCAAAAATGAGGTTTTTAAAGGAAAAAGAACGAAAAAGGATGAAATTTTACGAAAGTTAACTTTGACCGAAAAAGTCAAAGGGTTGACCAAAAAGTCAAAGGGTTGACCAAAAAGTCAAAGTTTGACCGGGACGGGTCACAACGTTGACTTCACAAGTATGATGAAAGAATAAGGAAAGAATCTCCGAAAATAAAGTTTTATAAGCCATAAATCCACCCTAGAAAAATCAAGCACACCGAAAAAGAATTAAGGGCAAAAAGGTTTCCGAAAAATTGGAGAAAGAGAGTTTTCGGTCCAAATTTACATGAAAGAATTTTTGAACCAAAATATAAAATAAGAATGCTCATCACAGGATTGGAAATAACTGTAGAGCGCGAAAGGAGCTGTGAAAGAACGAAATAGCCAAACAAGGCCTAAGAAGAATTAGTGGAAGATGATATCATTATAATGACATCACCATTCCCTAACCAAATTTGAAATGAGATGGCAACCCTCTACCCCCATAAAATTCGGCAACTAGAAAAGAAAAAGAAAGGAAATTGATTTGGTTAGAGTAACTAGTGGTCTTTCAAATCTAACCAAACAAGGACACCTTGCCATGCTTCTTGACATCATCTCCCACTCATCCAAGCAAGCACATGGAACCTTCCCCACCACTCCTTAAATTCGGCTGCAAGCAAGGAAGGAAAAGAAGACAAGCAATGGCATGGAGAAAGCCCTAACTTAAGGAATGATGTCTCCCTAAAAATCCAACTAGATGTGAACTAAGTTGGTAAAGTGTGGAAGCCCTTCCACCACCCAAAGGATGCCACATGGCTCTCCAATTTTCAGCTCATACTCCCCCTCTCCTCATGAGATTCGGCCAGCCAAAGGGAAGCAAAAGAAATGAAAAATTCAATGGGACCAACACTAGACATAAAGCCATAAATCAAGGAAAAGGTGCACCAACTCCTTAGTCACTTTTTGCTTAAAATAATGAACTAAAACCCTTGTCCATTCCCCACCAAATCCGGCTGCAACCCACCCCTTCAGCTCCCCTTGGATTCGGCTGCAATGTAGGACAAGAAAGACAAGACTAAAGCCTTGAATTAAGGGCAAGAAACCAACCACTAGTCATTCAAGACATCTCATCTATTTTCCCTTCTCATTTTCCTTGTCAAAGACAGCCAAAACCCTTTGCTTTGGCTTCAGAAAACCGGCAGCAAGAGAGAAGGAGAGAGAGAGAGAGATTCCAAGAGAAAATTTTTGGGTTTTCTTCACAAGGGTGCACGGTTTTTGCAAGAAGGGAGAGCTAGAGAGAGCTTGCGTTTTTCTTGTGAGTTTTGAGTGAAGTGGCCGACCAAGAGCAAGAGAAAAAGAGGTAAGTGGATCTTGAAAAATTCGTGGGTTTTCTTCCTTGATAATGCTCGGTTTAGAGGTGAGAAAAAGCTACCAAAAAAATCTCTTGGATCTCATTTTTCTTTAAACCAAATCCGTGAGCCAAGCAAGGAAGGACTTGAGAAAATTTTTGGTGAGCTTTTGGGAAGGAAACCGAGCAAGAGGAGGAGGAGAAAAGGGTAAGAAAAACTTGGTTTTTCTTCTTGTGATTTTCGGTTTTGGTTAGAGCAAGAAAGAGCTAACAAAAAAATTTTTGGATCCTATTTGTGTGGTGAAGCCGTGGGCTAGAGCAAGGAAGGGAGAGTTTGGATTTTCAAAACCCTAACTTGGGTTTGAGGTAAATCTCTTAAACCACCTTGAAATCAAGTCTTATTTGAGTATTTTTGATGTTGATTCAAGTGGTTTGTAAGGACATAAGTCCACTTTAAATTTCTGCCCTCATTGATGGTGTGTGTGCTTGATAAGTTTAGGGTTTGGTTGGCTGATTTTTGATGCTTGTTTACTTTAAAATTTGTGCTTGAAAATGATGGATTTTTCATGCTAGAAATTAGGTTGTATGTCCCATAAGATGAGGCCAAAAATCTGCCCTTGGCAGCCATGAGAGCATGCTAGATTTAGGGTTGGTTATGATGATGCTTGTATGTGATGATGCATGTGCTAGAGCCAAGCAACCTAGGTTTTTAAATTTTCGGATTTGGGTTGCATGAGTTAAATGAGATGGATTTATGGGTTTCAATGGGGCGTTAGAAGCGCTGCTTGATGTTGTCTAAGCTCCCGATGTGATCGATCGAGATAGATTCCGCGAAATAGGACGTAAGCCTAACTAAGGAACCGAAACTGCCAATTCGGATTCGAATCTGGCCAGTTTCGGGAAAGGGTAATTTCAAGGCCCTTAGAGGCCGAATGAGGTAAAACTCAAAACATGAAAGTTATTTGGAACAACTTTTTCTAGAGGACAGCACAGACAGAATCTCGAAATAAAGCTCTAAAGGCCTCCGTTTTACCCAAAACCCGTGGCTGAGCCCTGGGACGTCCTTTACCCAGTTTTTCAGAGTTAACCCGTTTTCAAATAAAAACTGGTACTGATCTAGGCCGAACTGGATTTTTCTCAAAACATGAAAGTTTTAGCTTTTTTCGAGAGCTACAACTTTCGTGAAGACAAGTTTTTCAAATTCTAAGCCGATTTTTAAACTGGGCACGTTTCGTGGGAGACGCGCAGGGAGTCCGAAATCTTGCATATGAGTTTCACGAAAATAATTTCTAGAAAAATTGTGAAGTGCTCTTAAATGGTTATTTTAGCATCGGAAACCATTACAAAGGCGGTTTCCGACCCCAAATGATTTTATAAAAGATTTATTTCGAAAACCATGAATTTTAAGGGCTCGGATTTGAAATTCACATTTTCCACAAAGTAAAGAAAAAGAGGGTTCCAACCAAGAATTTACAAATTAAAGAAAATGATGAGATTAAGCCAAGGTAATTTCCAATTAAAGGAGTTAGAATTTTTACAAGCAAAATGAATGATTTTTGGAAGTTAATTACACAAGATTTTCGAAAAATAAGGAAGATGAATTTTAAAGTAAAATTGGTAAGCAAGCCGATTACGAACGGTAACCGGATATTATATCCGAGTTACAAACCCAAGGATAACCAAGGGTTGACTAAAGGTTGACCCAAGGTTAATTAAGGTTAACCTTAAGGGTTACCCAACATAACCCTAAGGGATACCCACATGAATAATTGGGCTAAGATTTAAAGGATTAATGGAAATAACACAATAACAAGAATATATGAGCAAAGCCCAATATTAGAACAAGGCTCTAACCAAAGGTTACCCAACGTAACCTCTTAAGGATTAATCGAAGTTCGATAAAAAATGGGGATTAAAGTGGCCAAGATAGATATCATGTATAAGGGACATACAACCAAAAGTAGATGTAAGTGTTGGTAGGTCACCAACACCTGACGAAAGGATCCTGATCCTATATTTTTGGTATATCAGGAAAGTGAATTGCCGTTGCCGACAAATTTAAAGAACGCAACTTTAAGGATACGGTACTAGAGGTAAGTACAAACCTCACCTGCAGTATGAAAGCTAGTAAATTATGTTCAAGTATGTGGTTTTCAAATATGCTGCAATATGTTGTGTACTATATCTATGAAATGTCATGTTTTATAAAAAGTACTATTTTTGCTAAATGCTATGTTTATAAAAGTGTTATTTCTGCAAAATGCTATGTTTATGAAAAACGTTATATTTGCAAAATGTCATGTTTATAAAAATGCCATAATTGCAAATGCTATGAATGAAAAGAATGCCATGCCATGTTATGAATGAAATGAAAAGTATGTTATCATATAGTGACATCATGAGGTATGTTCACTAAAGATAAACAACATGGTAAGAAATCACAAGTAAGTATCGTACCGACCTCCCATAAGGTGGAGGCTTTTTCATGTTCAAGTAAAGGATTCACCCTCTCGTTGATGCGGGAGGGTGTAATCACCCAATGTTCCCGGAGCAGTTAGGGACCTTGCAAACCTTGACTGTATCTGGAGGCGCGCTAAATAAATGATGGTACGTACACTATGGGGCCCATAAGAAAGATAAGTTTAAGTTAAAAGAAATGCATAAATGGAACATAAATGGTTCACGCATATGCATATGATGATGTATGTTTTAAATGTTTTGTGAGATTATGTTTGTGCTTACTGGGCGAAAGCTCATCAAGATATATTTCATACTGTAGGTAAGAAACCTGCAGCGTAATGGTGGGCATTGTGAGGATGATGTGGTGGCGGACGAAGGCAGTATGGATACCACTACGCATAGTTTCCGCAACCTATTTTTGAATTAAGAAGTTCTGTATCTAAATATTTATGATAAAGACAAATTATGCTTTACGGTATTTTGCTACTAAAGACCTTAATGGATCTTTTATTCAGTATGTAAATACCCATGATGTTTTACTAAGGGCAAACTTTTATAAGTATGTTTCAAAAAAAAAATATTCCGCAATTTTAAGTAAAGTTAAGTAAAGTAAGTAAGGCGTGACGGCCCTACGTAGTAAGGGGGCGTCACAATATGCTTGACCGCAGCCCAATGGTTCGGTCCCGGATTCGACTGATATCGACTTATCATTCCAACCGCAAAACAAATGTCAGGCCTAGTGCATAACATAGCGTACATAAGACTACCTACCGCTGATGCATAAGGTACATTTTTCATACGCTCCCTTTCTTCCGATGTCTTGGGACAGTCATCTTTAGAAAGTTTGATTCCAATCCTGAAAGGTTGAGCACCTTTCTTGGAATCTTTCATAGAAAACCTCTCAAGTACTTTATCAATGTATAAAGCTTGGGAGACTGCTATCGTTTTGTTCTTTCAATCTCTAAAGAGTTGAATACCAAGAACATAACTAGCTTCTCCTAAGTCCTTCATGTCAAACTGTTTGGCTAATCAAACTTTGACAGATGATAGTATTGCCACATCGTTTCCAATAAGCAATATATCATCCATATAAAGTACAAGGAACACCACTTTCTCGTTCTTGACACATTTATAAACACATGGTTCATCAATGTTTTGTTCGAATTCATAAGTTTTGATCGCTTGATCAAACCTAATATTCCAAGAGCGAGATGCTTGCTTTAATCCATAAATGGATTTAAGCAACTTACATACTTTGTCTTCTTGGCCTTTTGCCTTGAACCCATCTGGTTGTATCATATATATATCTTCCTCAAGAGAGCCATTCAAGAAAGCTGTCTTGACATCCATTTGCCAGATCTCATAATCGAGAGCAGCCGCAATGGATAAAAGAATGCGGATTGACTTAAGCATTGCTACAGGCGAGAAGGTTTCTTCATAGTCGATTCCTTCTTTCTGCGTATAGCCCTTCGCTACAAGTCTTGCCTTGAAAGTTTCCACTTTCTCATCCACACCTCTCTTCCTCTTGTATACCCACTTACACCCAATCGGTTTTATGCCTTGGGGTAAGTCTACAAGTTTCCAGACTCCGTTGGAATCCATAGTGTAACGACCCGCCTAACACGGACCGTTACCTTACTTATCTACAGACATATGTGAACTTACTTATACAAACTTACTTACTTAGTACATGAAACACAGCGGAAATTTTTTTTTTTTTTTGATACGGTGCTAACTCGCACGTAACTGAACTGAATGAACAATTTCAAATAATATATCTAGAAGATCAAAACGCGTAGCGGCTTCCATTCCCCACATTTCACAGTGTCCGGCCACGCTCCTCCATCTTGTATCATCAAATGCTGACAGGTAGTTTACCTACAGCATAAACTTAAAACAATGAGCTTTTGCTCAGCAAGTACAACTCCTATACCGCAACACATAAACTAACTATATCATAACTTAGCTGCATCATAACATGTCATCACAACACTTAACATAACCTTACATGGCATGTGCATTAATCAATTATGTTTATTTTATGCTTTCTTATTTCATCTGAGCTTACTTCCTTAACTTATTTTAACTATGGGCCCTTACTTGAGTGTACGTACCCAGCGCGCAACCATGGACTTACTCTTGCCATAGTCCGACCCGCCCTGTGACAGGGGGTACGACACCGGCAACCTGCTTGCCGTCTGCCTACTGATCTTCTAACCATGTCATACTTACTCTGGTCATTCTTATTAGAATTAGTGAGCATGCATCGTGATGCTACTTATTCTTACTTCCTAATCATCTGACATTCTTAACTTAGCATGTAATCATACATATCATATCATAACATACTTCATAGCATAAGCATAAATCATATTTTGATATGCCCCGTAGCATATCAATTAACACTTGGCATAACAGCATATCACATAGCACATAGCACATCAACAATGTCTAGGTAAAAATACCCTAATAGCCTATGCTGTAGGCGGCGTTGTACTTACCTCGTCTACGTCCGATACTAAACTGCTCCGCTTCTGGGTTCAGCTGCAGGGTACGTCCTGCTTAACCGAAGGACATAAGTAAGGTCTCTAATCTCGACTATAATATGTTGGTTGTCAACCAACATTCATGCAATGCTTTGGTTATATGTCTCCCTAACTATAAAACATGTTATGTGTGGTTACCTTAAGTAACCTTATCACTTTGGGTTATATCTCATAACCCATAAAATCGTATACCATAATCTAGTAGGTTACGTTGGGTAACCTTTCGTGCTATCCTTTATCCCATAGCTTATTGGGTTATACTCACCAATGGGATAATCTGTCTTGGTCTCACTAGGTTAACCCTTGTTAACCTCTAAGGTTACTAAAGTCAACCCTCTTCGGGTCAACTTTGGGCTTTGGGGCTAAGCCCTGTAACTCGGGTGTAATTCCCGGTTACGTGTCGTAACTATCTACTTTGCAACCCTTGAACTTGAGAAATCTTAAATTTCTTTAAATCTCTGAAAAAGTTTTGGCATACAAGCCGAAAAACTGCTATAATTCCCCTTAAAAATCCTTGAATCTTAAAACATGGTTTATAAAATATTTGAAGGTCAGGAACTGCCTTTGGAACAGTTTCTGTGTTCAAAACAGTGTTTAAGACATGAAAAACTGTTTTTCCTAACTGGTTCTAGAAAATCCTGTGCAGGAATTTCTTGCTTCCTGCACAGTTTTCAGATTTCAAGTCGTAGTTTAAAATTCCTTTGAAATTGAAAAAAGTTGTCTTCACAAAAGTTCTAGCTCTCAAAGAGATCTAAAACTTTCATGTTTTCTAAAAAATCTGATTCTGCTTAGTTTAATACCAGTTTTAATTTGAACAAGCTGGTCGTGTAAAACTGGATCTGAACAGACCACCTTCGGTATTTCATAAAAACGGAGGCCTTTGGAACCTCATTTGGAGAAACGGTTCGCGTTTCTCCCTAGGAAAAACTCTGTTCTACAACTTTCATGTTTTACGTTTTAGCCCATTCGGCCTCTAAAGACCTGCAACTACCACTTTTCTGAGACTGTCCAGTTTGGAACCCGAACTGGCAGTCTTGTCTACTTAAACCGGTTTACGTTCCTAATTCGCGGGTTCTAACTCGACCGATCACATCGGGAGCTTAATAACAAGACATACAACGTTTCTAACGTCCCGCATGTTCAACCATGCTAGCCCAACGTACCCATGCAGCCCTATAAATCCGGTTACACTAAACCTTGGCTGCATGGTTCTAATCCTAGCATCCATCAAACCATTCATGTCATACAACTTCACTTCATTCCATATCATCACATCTAGCATCCTAACATGCATTCACATTCTTAAACACAAAATTGGGGACATATAACCATAATCTAGCATGCAACCTAGCATATGGAAATCATAGCATCACAAGCATGAAATTTTAAACCAAACCACCCCTAGGCTAGCAAATCAAGCACCATGCACTAGCTAAGAGCACAAAATTAAATGGTGAGCTTATGCTCTTACAAATCATACTTGAAATACATTTAAACTTTATTTTAAAAGCTTAAATGAAAATAAGTTTAGGGTTTTAAAAAATACCTTGAACTACTTCAAGGATTGGCTTTAGGATTTAGATCACAATTCTCACCCTTGGTTCCTGCTCCTAGAACCGGTTTCTCCACACACCAAGTGGCTCCAAAGACTCGGTTTTTGACCTCAAATTTGCCCTCACCCTAGGCTCGGCTACTCAGCCCTTTTTGGACCCAAAATCTGAAATTTTTCTCCCATTTTCCTGCACAAACCCGTGGGCTGCACTAAGGGAAAAATTGACTCCAAAACTTGTTTCTAACTTGGTTTCAGTTGGTGAAATCAAACCCGAATTCTCTCCTAACCTTTTCCCTCAAAATTTCTGATTTTCCCCACTGTTTTCCCTTGCTCACTGCTCACGGGAACAGCCAAGGAATGGCTGGAAAAATTTTCTAACTCTCCCTAATGGTTCCTACACCAAAACCGAACACACCCTAGGATTTGGTTCAAGAAAATTTTTGTTTTCTCTTCCTCCTTCTCCCTTTCTCTCTCTCGGTTTTTCTTGGCTGAAAATGGGGAGAATTTGGCTGAAAATTCTGATTTAAAAGAATAAATTTGACCCCTATTTATAGACAAAAGTTAAACTTTCAAAAATTGTATTTTTGACCCCAAAACTTTAAAAATTTATGCTTTTTGGTAATGAGGTGGCCGGCCAAGCCTTGTAGAACAAGAAAATGACATCATTGCTTACATCATCGCTTACATCATCAAATTTTAAAATTTACACTTTTGCCCCAAAAGTGAAAATTCTTGCATTTTCACCCCTGAGGTGGCCGAAACTTTTCTTGGTGAAGAAGCAAGAAATTTCTAGAATCAAGACACTTGTCTTGCCTAGCTTGGTTCACAAAATATTTACGATGTCATAATTTAAAAAGACGATGGTGTCATAA
This sequence comes from Ficus microcarpa, assembly GCA_025413485.1. NCBI lineage: Eukaryota > Viridiplantae > Streptophyta > Magnoliopsida > Rosales > Moraceae > Ficus > Ficus microcarpa. Next base: position 35,130,157 of record CM046387.1, read on the forward strand.
TTAAAAAGCCTTGTTTGGCTACTTTTTGTAAAAACTGTCTAATTTAAACTAAACACAGATAAATCTAATACTGTGTTATACTAATACACAGTATTAATATTTTATACTACAGTAAAAATTTCATCTGTGTAAAAATCGGTCTGGAAAAATTTTTCTTTATTTTCTCAAACCCTTTTGCCCTATGCCTTAACTTAGTGTGCTTGATTTTTCTATGGTTGTTTTTGATCTTATCTATGCTATCTTACCCATAAAAATGGGTTTTTGCAGTATTTCTTCCATACTGCATGTCACAAAACTATACTGTCATCACGTTGACTATTCTGGTCAAACTTTGACTTTCCCGGGTCAAAGTTGACTTTTTCGGTCAAACCTTTGACCGACCTAGAATCATGCAATTATCATCCCTTTTCTTCCGAAAAGGCTATTTTCTATTCTAAACAATCATCTTTGAGTCTTATAAAGCTATAAGAACTCATCACACATAATAAAATTCTAAATCGAACTTTTTCATAAAATGCCCTTATGGCATACATTCAAGCTCTTTCAAGAAGAAAGAATAACATAGAAAAAGTCAGGTATTACACATAGATTCCATCTCGGCGTTCATAGCCTTTTGCCAAAGACCAGAATCAATATCCTCCATAGCTTCCTTGTATGTAGCCGGATCATCAATATGTTCTATGGATTCTGCTTCATAAACTTCACCACTGAACATGTACCTTTCAGGTTCCCTGATAATCCTCCCACTACGACGAAGCTCCTGTGGTTGTTGATTCTTTAGTGATTTTTCCGTAGGGTTTTCTGTGACTTTAGGAACATCCAAACCCGAAGTCATCTCCTCAAGCACTACTTTGCTACGAGGTTTAAAGTCTTCCATGTAACTTTCCTCCAGGAATGTTGCATGTGTTGAAACAAAGACTTTATTTTGCTTTGGATTATAGAACAGACCACCTTTTGTCCCTTTTGGATAGCCAACAAACAAGTACACTTCTGATCGTGACTCCAATTTCTTCGCTTCCTTATCCAGGACGTGTGCCGGACAACCCCAAATTCGAATATGATTCAAATTAGGTTTCCTACTCGTCCATAACTCATAAGGAGTTTTAGGAACCAATTTGGAGGGAACATTATTCAGAAGATAGCATGCAGTTTGTATGGCGTGCCCCCAAAATGATAAAGGTAAAGTGGAATAACTCATCATAGACCGGACCATATTCAATAGGGTCCTATTCTTTCTCTCAGCTACACCATTCTGTTGAGGAGTACCAGGTGCAGTCAACTGGGATTGTATCCCATTCTCTATCAAATATCCTAAGAACTCATTCGATAGGTATTCCTCACCTCGATCCGATCGAAGTGTCTTAATAGACTTGCCTAATTGTTTTTCCGCTTCAGTCCGAAACTCTTTGAACTTGTCAAAGGCTTCGCTTTTGCGGGTCATCAAATAGACATATCCATACCTTGAGTAATCATCAATAAAAGTGATATAATACTCATACCCACCACGTGCTTCTATGTTCATGGGACCACAAACATCTGTATGCACAAGTTCTAAAAGTTTCTCAGCAGGACCATCCTTGGCAGCAAAATGCCGTTTAGTCATCTTGCCCTCCAAACAAGATTTGCATTGTGGCCAAGGTTCAACCTTGTACAAGTCGAGGCATTCATCTTTTACCATCCTTTGAATTCTGTTAAGGCTTATGTGATCAAGTCGTAAATGCCAAAGATATGATTTGTTAGAGTGAAAAGACTTATGTCTTTTAGAGTTCTTTTCCAATTCTGTATCAAGCAGTTAGTGCATCTTAGGTTTGATAAAATAAATATTTACATACATCTATCCATTACAGATAAGAGAATTGTTTTTCCTAATAACAATTTTATTATTAAAAGAAACTAAATAAGAATCTTTAATTAAACAAACTACCGAAATTAGGTTCCTCTTAAAATTATGAACATAAAAACAATGTCTTAAAACAATAAACCTAAATTCATCAAAATAAAGATGCACTTCTCCCACTGCTTCAGCTCGCACCAACGTCCCATCGCCGGTTCTTAACGTAAAGTCCTCCTCATGCAGACTTCTCGTTACCTTGAACCCCTGTAGAGAAATACAAACATGGTTAGTAGCTCCAGAATCTATAACCCAATTGTCTTTAGATTCTTCTACTAAACAACCCTCAAGATACAGGACATTGAAATTACCTTTCTGCTTTTGCAAAGCCAGGAAATCTCGGCAATCCTTCTTGAAATGTCCTTTCTTCCCACAATGAAAACACTTAACCTTTTTGGGGTCCACTTTTCGCTTCTTAGTCTTGGTAGACTTCTTAGAAGCAGGTGCATTCACCGCAGGCTTATTCCCCTTGTTCTTCCCTTTTTCCTTCTTCCTTTTGGGATTAGAAACAGACGAACTAGGTTCAGCTAAATTTACCTCAGTCTTAGATCCAGAACCCTTAAAAATGTTCTCAAAGGCTTGCAACTCCTTCATCAATTCCGTTAAAGACATCTCCTTCCGGTTAAGGTTGTAGGATGCCTGAAACAAATCGAAATCCTTGGATAAGGTTTGAAAAACCATAACCAGTTGAGTTGCAGCATCGATCTCAGCCCCATTTGCCTGAGCTTCAGACAAATAATCCATGACTGTCATCATGTGCTCCTTGATGGGAGTTCCAACCTTCTGCCTGCAGTTCATGAGACATTTGATAGCATCGGTCTTAGCCTTGATAGTTTGTTCACAAACATTTCCTCCAGGTTATCCATGATCTGCCTAGCAGTTTGATGTTCCTCATGCTGTTTCTGGAGCACGTTAGACATGCTCGCCCGAATATAGCACATGGCACTAAGGTTGGAATTGTCCCAGCGCTCAAGCGCTATAAAATCCCTATCAGGAGCATCGATCGCAGGCGTAGGTGGTCGAGGTTGGGTTAGGACAAAACTGTGTTTCTCAAAGTTTAGGACGATTAGCAAGTTCTTTTTCCAGTCATTAAAATTCTCGCCAGTTAATTTGTTTTGCGTAAGTATCACAGATAAAGGGCTTGACATTTTGATCTATAATAAGTAAACATGTAATAAGTTCGAGCAAACATCCTATCAGTTTATAAAATATGATTTTGTAATGAAACAAAAAGATCTATATGCAATCTAAATGTTCATGTGTAAAACCCTTAAAACTCATACCTTACAACGACAATTCCTAGCTACCGCTTTTTAAGCTACCGAGGGGTAGTCATAGAATAACTAGCCAAGAACACGGATCCCTTCCGATTAATACATATTCGTCCATGGAACAAACTCCATTAAATATATATTAACTATCGTTTATTTGGCCACTACTTTACATAACAGAGCCTCGAGGGAGGGTTAATAAATAAAGTAGTATGAGTGTGTAACCATCGTTTCCAATTTTGAATCCATATTTTACATCCGCCACCGAGGGGTGATCTAAACATAAAATATGCCCAAAATTGTTATCCTTTCGGAAATCCAAATCAGTGTACGCTCTAGGTAAGATACCTATCCGAAGGGAATTCCCGGATCGAAACCGAGTAATAGGCATTACCATGCGTAACTATTGGACCAACGATGGAGGCCGTAGGTCTTAGTGTGTAAAACCTTCTCCCACTCAATCTTTTAAATTAGGATTTTTGTTTTTCATGCATAAACAATATTTATTGAGTGGCACTCCCTAGTCTATATGGTATGTTATCAATACATCATGAAATAGTATAACATATTCATCTAGCAAGTCATCATCCATGCTTTGCAAAATATGTAAATAGCCGTGGATCATGATTCAATCCTAGAGAAAAGAAAATTGCAAAATTTACAAAAATTTAACCGAAACATATATCGGCCTTCATTTGTAGATCCATGCATTGTATCCTTCTTCAATGTGTCTTCCTTCTCCAATATCACATCTTTTTAAATTTAAAATTAAATTTAAATTTCAAAAAAGATTATATGTGATTTTTAATTTTAATCAAAATTACAAAATATCAAAATTTAAATTAAAAATCCGGTTTATTAAATTTCAAAATTTAAAATTTGAAATTTGAAATTTCCAAATTTCAAATTTAAATCACAAAATTTTAAAATTCATAATAATATCCATTAAATTTAAATTTAAATTTTCAATTTTGATTTCCAAATTATCAAGATCACATATCATTGGAAAATTAAATTTTCAAAAGATTCTTGTGATTTTTTTTAATACAAAAAAATTTTTTTTAATTAAAAAAATTCCAAAAAAAAAAAAGTCACATCCTTTGAAAATTTCCATACTTTCGTTTATCTTCAATCTCCTTGAATCCATTGTAGCCCGAATTTTTCAAAAAAATTCCTATGCCGTTTCCGGCTTATAAAAATTCTAGGAATTGAAAGAACAACCTAGCGGTGATAATAGACCGCATCTATTACACTTGAAAAACCTAGATACAAATTCTAACCTCTATGGAATCATGACCGGCAAAATTGAACAGGCATCATATATTATCAAAATAATATTAAGCATTCATTCATCCATACATACATTCATAATATATTTAACATATTCAAAATAAAACCTAGAGTGCCATCTCTCTAAAATATTTCATTAATGCATAGAGAGAAATTTATTTAATCAAATAATTTATGTTATATGCATGATCATGAGTTGGCTCTGATACCAATTGTTGGAAAAATCGGATCCAGTATTGGAGTTGCGGCACAGCGGAAGTTTTAAAATTTTATGCCGTTTCCGGAAAAGAAGCTCATGATGCATATAACAATAAATTAATTTATGATCAAGCATACCTTATTTCTTGGATTCCTGAATTGCTAGAGCGTTTGACTAACGTATCTTCTCTACTATTCTCGAGTTCCAGTCTCAGAGTGTGTGTGGGCACACGTTCTATGAATCCAAGCGACCGGTAATACTTTCCGAAGTCTAGATCCCTCTTCTCAATTCCGATGATCCTCGTTGAGAATTTGATCCAACTTCTTTTTTCAAAACTACAAAACAAGAACCGGTTAACCTCCTATGAAAATTATCAGTCGGTTTAACCTTCCTCGCAGTTTTGATTCAATGGAATTTTCTTTCTTTTTCTCTCTCACAAGAAAGCCGAATTTTGATGTGGAAGAAAAACAAATTTTTTTTTTATTATTAAAAAAACGTTTTTCTCCTTTAAGAAAATCAAAAATTGGTTTTTCAAGAACTCCTAGCATTTATATAGTATTCCAATCCTTTTCAAAATTTATCTCCTTTTTGAAAAATAATTAATAATTATTTTTCCAGATAAATCTTGAACCAAAAGATCATACAACTTTAGGGCTAGATTCATTGAACATAAAAAAACAATTTTTAAGAGGAAATCCCCTTTAAAAATTCGGTCACAAAGTGAGAGAAATCTTGATTGGTGGTTTAAATTTTAAATCAAGAATCTAGACTAGTCAAAAGATCCTAGTCCTATCTAGATTCAAACTTCTTTTAAACCTTTTCGAATTTAAATAGGATTCACATATTTGAATAAATATTTTCCATAAACATTATCCATATTAATTAATTTAAATTAATGAAATATTTCAAATTTTCTTTCCTCACAAAAACCATGCACCTCTTTAATTAGGAAAGAAAAATTCATGAAATAATCTCCATTATTTAAACCAATTAATAATTAAATGTTAGGAATATATTTAAATAATTTTGAAACAAAATTTTCTTCCCTCCATACAATTAAAAAACGTGCACCACTTTTAATTAGGAGAGAAAAATTTTGTTTTTCCAAAATTCAAACACAATCTTATTTTCAAAATTCAAATTAACCAATCACATGTTGACAAATCATTTGTCTACAAATTTCACATGTCCAATCTTTTCTGGATTGCATGTTAGAGAGTACCATGTCTTAATAGACTTTACAAAATTCCATTTATAATTTACCGATCTCATTAGGAACAAATCCCGAGACGCTTCGTGGAACTATATGAGCTAATAGAGGGACCCGATGGAAATATGTAAAGAGGCTCCTATAATTGTGAAAAATTAATCCCAAATTAATTATACATCAATTATCAACTTCAAAACTATTCCACTAAAAGTTTGAAGCTGAACTCCTGTTTACATACCGTATTACGAAAGCTCTCTCACGTAGTGCTTCTTCCATGATTTATTCATCGCTTGCTTAATCCCATATGTTATCATGATTGAATTAAGGACTTTTTCCGTTTTACCTTTTCAATCATTTTAACTTAAAGTTTCATTATTCTCCATTGAAAGAACCACCAATTGTAAAACCATACAATTTTACAATTAGTAAACCATCAGAGAACACAAAGTAAACCGATGGCTAAGATCTTGTTATACTATCTTTCAATCCCCGAATAATGCCTTTAAGTAGATAACATTTACTATCGTCAAGATAGCTATGGATTACGTATCTATGAATCTTGATTTCTGCATCCATAAGTCATGCACCCAAAACACAAGTATGTTAACCATGAATTAACAGTATCTCACCTTTAGTGCATCAAAGTACATAAGTCATTGATGCGAACTCAAGTAATCATTTCAGGATTAAGATTAATGCGGGATGATAATCAAAGTATCATTGATTCTTATAAACGGAATTATTAAACCGAATCAATTAACACTTTAGGTCCAGTCTAATGTCATATCTCAATACTGGTATACATTAAAGTTTCTACTCGGAACCTATCCGATGGTCAAGACAAACCATCCCTCCAAGGAAGTAGACAACCTTTACAATCTTATCATGAATAAGATCCCCAAATCTTATTCCGTTGATTGTGGACTATTTATTTAGACTGTTATCAAATTACCACGTCTTCTATGCATACCCCGTATACATATGGCAATTCGATATATTACCAACAGCCTAGGAGTATTTTATGTTTGCTCAAAATAATTATACAATCAATAAATGAAAGTAAATAGGACACAACTTATTAAACATGAATAATTTCCTCTTATTAATATCAAAATGTCATATTTACAGAAAATCCCAAAGATTTTCTATCCTTAGGGCACCTATAGATCCCAACAGAAAGCACTTTATATAATTTGATTATATAGGACTGGAACACGATTAATTATGAATCTCTAATAATTTCCGTTGCCATATAGAGCATTCAAAATTAATCAACGATGGTCATATATGCATCGATCTTAATTCTGAATAATTAATAGACTCTTATTTATTCTATCTATTTTTTGACATATCAAGTAATGACGTAAATGAATAGTGTTAAATTGCTGGTATATTAGAAATATAATGTAATAAGTAGCCGGGAATATTAATATACAAGATGAAATCCATTCCTTCGTAAAGAAGTTAGATGGACGGTTCCCTTAAGTGTTGATTTGGGACTTGAATAATAAGAACGTTCAATTTATTATTAGATCATAAATATATTATTCATTAGAGAATCAATGGTACTTAAGGAGAAAGATATAATTAAAGAGGTTAACGGAAAATACCTAGCTTTAATTATGAACCGTTTATGGAGGATTGATTTATATGTAGTAACTATATCAATGCGCAATTCAAATTCTTTGAATATAATTAGTTTTATAATTTTAAGAGTGCAATTCCAAATTTTTAGTGGAATAATTTGGAATTAATAATTTTGATATTTTAATTAAGGTGCTAATTAATTATCAAAATTATTGGAGCTTAAAATTATAAAGTCGATAGTACCTTTCAACGGCTCCATTGAATCATGTGAACATTATTTTATGTTGGGTTAATTTATTAATTTAGAATTGAGAATTCTATAATAATATTCATACAACAAATTAATTGGATTAATTTGTATTTTAAATAATATAATTATTTAAAATAGTTTTAAATTTAAAGATTATATAGTGTGGTTAGGACCACATCATAGTTGTGCACCACAGGGTGGTTCACATAATATCCACAGAGTGTATGTGGAATTTTGAATCTTAAATTTTGAATTTTGATAAATGTGGAAGAGAAAATATCGGTTATTTTATTTTGAATAGTTTAAAATAAAAATTAAAAAAAAAAGATAACTAATTATCTGATGGGAGAGAGATTTTCTCTCTCCCATATCCATAATACACGCCCACTATAGGAAGATAGTGGGCGTGCAAGTTGTTCCACAAAAGGAGAAAAGTTGAATTAATTAATTAATTTAAAAAATGAAAAAAAGAGGAGTGTCAGTTATTTCTCTGCAATACTAAAAGGAGAGTACATTCGATTTATCTAAAAAAGAGAAGATATATTTAATTCTTTTTTGACAAAAAAAAAATATACGTAAATTTTTCTTGAGAGAGTTTCTTCTCCTCTTCTCCTTCACTTTGTTTTGTGAGTTGAAAACACAAAGTGAATCAAAATTCAAGTGTGTGATCAAATCCAAATTTAGAAACACCCACTCGTTTCCTGTTCATCGTGATCTGGAGAACGCTGAGAAAGAATCGTTGGTGTTTCGAAGGATTTGGAGTTCTCAAGAAGATTGGTATTTCCGAAGGATTTAGAATACTTAAGAAGGTTCTTGAAGGTGATCAAGAATTTCGACCTAATCGGACAACGGTCAATCTCTAAACTTTCTTCTTAATTTATTTTATTACATTAATATAAGTATTGTCGCCGGAAAAATTTTTGAGAAAAATTTATATATGTGCGATTTGATCCATACCATGTTTCCGTTAAATTTTGAAAAACTGGTTTTCGAAACCAACAACATGATATCCTATAAGAAAAATATAATATTTCTAAAATAACTTGTGATGCAGGTAAGTAGAGCTAAACTACTTACTTGGTTTCGCTTCGAAGAACTTTGACGAGGCAATGTCCCGGCTAGTGGAAGCTTTCTCTCAGTGTTAATTAAAGTTAATAAACTCTAGTCAAATAAAACTAAATAAATCTCAAATATTACATCAATTCTTGCTAGTGTATAGAGGTAATTCATGACTCTTACGCCAGTGCTGCACTAGAAACAGAACACTAGCGCAGCCCCCCGAAATTCAAAATACTCTAATTCCTCCACACAAGTTGGACTCATCAAAAACTAACTTTTCCACCATTACCCACCTACTAAAATTTCACCTAACCTTTCCAAATTCAAAAGCATAAGATCAAGAAATATCCAAACTATGAAATCACTCTCATTAACTAAAATCTTACAATCAATGAACATAACTTAAGAAACTAGAGTTTAAAAATTAAAAAAAAAAATTCGACCAAAATGTGATCAAAACGAGTCTAAGGATCAAGAAATCACAACTCAACCACCAAACACTTTTTTTTTTATTTTTTTATTGAAGAAGCAGCTCTTACCTTGAAGAAATTTGGATGAAAAGGCTGCCCAACGAAAAGACACCAAATTTCTTGAAGAAACTAGGTCTAGATGAAAGAAATGGGTTTCTTTTGGCTTTTATATTGAAAAACCCATTGATTTCTCACTTGAGGAGCTGAGAAGATAAATAAAGAGAGAAAAATTAAAAGAGCTGCTGGTTAGTCGATGCTAGGGCAGAGAATGAATTAAAATATCTAAATCTATATTTACTAACTTACTTAGGGGGAGTTTGGTAGAAGAGTTTAAGTTGGTAGTTTGAAGTTTAAATTGAGTTAAGATAAGTTGAGTTTAAAAGATGAGTGTTTGGTAAAAAGTTTGAGTTGAAAAGTTTAAGTTGAGTTGAGTGTTTGGTAAAAAAGTTTGAGTTGAAAAGTTTGAGTTGAGTTGAGTGTTTGGTAAAAAAGTTTGAGTTGAGTGTTTGGTAAAAAAGTTTGAGTTGAAAAGTTTGAGTTGAGTTGAGTGTTTGGTAAAAAAGTTTGAGTTGAAAAGTTTGAGTTGAGTTGAGGGTTTGGTAAAAAAGTTTGAGTTGAAAGATTAAAAAAAAATAAGGGCCTTGTTTGGATGATACAAATCTGAGCTTAATAAATTTGCAAGGCACACCAACTCAAACCACTCAAATCAAACTTTTTGGGTTCTTTTTCCTACAAAGTTTTTGTCTTTCTCCCAAAAAGTTTTTTGTCTTTTCTGAAACTACAAAAATTAATGACTATTGAAACTTAAAAATCTCAACTCAAATTACGCCACCAACCACCCTTAATTTAATAAATTTTTTTTTGTCTTTTTCCCAAAAATTTTTTGTCTTTTTCCCAAAAAGTTTTTTTTCTTTTCTGAAAATTCAAAAAGATTTACTATTCAAACTTAAAATTCTCAACTCAAACTACTCCACCAATCCCCCCCGTAACATTCTAGTGGGGGTGTATGGTTGAATGGTTCAAACCATTCAGATCAAAGTGGTATTTGTCATTATCCTTAAAAACTAATGTCTTTTTCCCAAAAAGTTTTTTGAATTTTCTGAAAATACCAAAACATTTACTATTGAACTACTCCACCAAAAGTTTATCACTAAAAGAAGAATATAAATATGCTCATTCAATCAATTACGAAAACCGGGCAAACGTAATAGATTTTTTTCCAAAAACTGTAAAATACATCAACATACATTCAGCCACTCCCAGTCAGTGAAAAAATATACAAAATACAATTAAATGTCTAAATTCTACAGATATCTGGCGCAATTACATTGGAATTGAGACATGCTTTCACGTTGTTTTATACCATGGATATGATTGATATCTTTCCCACATTTCATCAGCTATCCTATCTCTCATGTGATTCATGGCACCCCTACTCTCGTCATGAGGCTGCGTTCCTGTGCTTGGGCCAGCCCCATCGATCCCCTCGCCTAACACGTAATCCGCATTAATATCGACATATCCCCGAATCGGCACACAATCTACGTCATATTCTTCAAGTAAAGGATCCCCAACCTGCACCGTCCGTATGAAATTGTGGAGAATCGCACACGCCACGGGATCATTTTTTGTTTATGCATGGGATAGCTGTTCATGTTTTGAAGTATTTTAAAGCGCGCTTTCCATACCCCAAATGTTCGCTCAATACAATTGCGCAGCGATGAGTGGGTATAGTTGAAAACTTCCCTCCTGTTGCGTAGCCCGACGTGACGTCTTCGATATTCTGGTAAATGATACGTCTCTCGTCTATATGGGCTTAGGAAACAATCCTTATTAGCAAATCCCGAGTCTACCAAGTAAAATTGACCTGCAAATGCAACATGCCAAAAAGTCGTCAACGTTCAATATTTGTTATTACCGTAATTGTATGTAAATAATCCCACAAATCAGCTAATTCTACTTACCTGGTGGAGGTTTTGGGAATCCATGGAACGCTATAGCCGATTCTAGCATTCTTGCATCATGACAGCATCCCTCGTACCCGGCCAACATGTATGTGAATTTCATGTCAAACGAACATGCTGCCAGAACATTCTGTGAGGGAAATCCTTTCCGATTTATCCACGCTTTAGCATTCTCGGACCGGGGGACGCAAGGAATGTGGGTGCCATCGATGGCGCCAATACAACCCTGCATACATTTTGCGAAAGAATTACTTCGTAATTTTATATCACTTTAATAAATCTTGTGCGATATATTGCTTTGGTTATGTAGGTCACATACATCGAACCATGGCCTATATTTATCCGCGTTCTCCAGAATCAATGGTTGGACAATCGTGTAGTCGGGTTGCGTTATGAATTTGTCCTTCAGCGAACAAATTACCTGCAACACAGTGGAAAACCAACGGGAAGTTGTCTCTCCCGAATGCTGGTACAGATACGATGTGTGCCCGTTCGTTGTGCCTTGTGAACATATGGTCAGGAAAATGAACAATTGCTCATTCACGTTCATGTTTGTAGTTGGCGCCAATAACTCCCGTTCTGATAGTAGGTTACTCAAGGCTCTGAATGTAGATGCTTTCATACTTATCAAGCCCGTAATTATTCATTCATGCCCATTCAATATCTCCTCCACCCGCTCGCTTCCAGTTAGCCGTGAATTATGCATTGGTTGTGGATCTCTTCGTCGCCTGGTACGTAGTCTTGATGCCGCAGCTACCACTGCCTTCATAATCCATCTGTTATGTCCGCTACGATCTCGCCTTGTGAACACGGGCTCTTCTTCCTGTTCCGATCTCGAACTACCCTCGTTCATTTCGATACGCCGGTTGCACTATCGTATATAATCAAAATTGTACCTGTTATGACGTAAATATTAGCCAAAAATTTAATGGATTTGCCGAGAACGAAGCTATTTAGTAAATGGCTCCGACAATTGCAATAACACTAACGCATACAATATGGCTGCATAAGAAATATGTTTTGTTACCGCAACAAAATTAATTTCAAGTTTGTCGTTAGTATGCGAAAAATAAAAAGATATGTCGCGGAAAAAAAAAAACTGAATCCTAAAGCAAACAAATCAATCGGCCGGTGGTGGATCGGGGTGCACAACACTGGCAATTAATTCCCACCTATCCTCATCAGACAGCTGTTGGAAGGTCCTTTGGCGAAGCGGACGCGGTTCGAGGTAGTGTCACATTTTGACCCGATCCTTAGGTGGAATACCCATATCGATCATGATGTTTATACACGCCAGCATGTGATTCGTTTCGTCTGACTGCCCCTGACTTGATCCCGATCCGCCGTCGCCACGGAAATGGGTGACAATTTCCTTCATCGCCAGGCACGTCATCTCGTCCGCCTCGTCTCTTAACTTCCGCTTTCCAGAACTTCGCCCAGACCGAGATGGAGCTGCATCGTCACCCACCCTGAGGTTGTTCAGTCGGCACGTGCTTGGGGTCGGATAGAAATCCTCTTGTATCTCTGGGTGATATGCCGAGTTATCCATAGATGCGTCGAAATCGAAAAACGACCATGTTTCATCCGGCATCATTACGGACCCATACCCCGATGCACCGCAGCATGCTTTTTCTCAAAAAGATTATAATAAATCTCTTTGTGCCGGAGTCCCTCATGCCTGAGATGTTTGCATTCTGGATGAAGCTGTATATGAAAATTCAGAATATATTATCACAGACGACACAATTAGTCAATACGAAAAGCGGGTTATCAAATATAATAACATAAAGAGACATAGTTTAGGGGACGCTTACACGAATAAAGCTCTGCCACGCATCGTCAGAGCAGATGACCCGATCCGTTGTTGGATCGTAACCCATGCCTGTCCACGTTTGCAAGAACTTCCAGCCCCTATAAATTTTCTTCATCCGTTCTTTCTTTTGAGATAGAGTTGAAGCGAAAGCAGGGACTCCGCCAAACTCAGCGTTAAACTGAGTTGCCCATATTTCTAAGGTTGCTTTGGGGGGGGGGGTTTACCGCCACTGGTGGCATTGTAGTCGTCAAGGCAGTCGAGAAATCTTTTTTCTTTCTCCGCAGTCCATACGTAGCTCTCACCCGATCCTTTTCGAGGCATTTCCTTATTATCGCGATAACAAAAACAAAGAGAAAGACTTCAACAAAAACCAACAATTGATAAGGAAGCTGTGTTGGCTCAGTATAAAGCGTTTGACATATATGATATGTGGCATGTCAGCATAGGCCCGATACATATACAGCTTCCAAGGCATATAAACCATGGGAGACAGACCATGTTATTATATACCGGTAACTGACATGAAATATCGAGTTGCCAACTCACAAGACATATTATATTACAAGAAAAAAGCATATGTTGTTTACATCATTGTCAACATGGGGAAAAAAATCAAAACGAACCTCGAACTACCAAAAATTCAGCAAAGGACCTGTCAAACAGTATGGAAATCACGTAGCTGAACCTAACTATGCAAAACAAAGTTTGGAGAAGCATTGAAAACAGCTAAACTTCACATATATGCAAATTCGACTAGTTTCGGCCTGAAACTAGTCGAAACGGACTCGAAATCTGAAAAAAACTGAAAAAAAAAACCAGCGTTTCACTTAGGAATTGACTCTAGCATACCTAAATGTGCATAACGAAGCTAATGGAAGCAACAAAAACTGCCTAAGTTGGAAGATATGCAAATTCGACTAGTTTCGCCCCGAAACTAGTCGAAACGGAAAAAAAACTGTAAAAACCAGCGAGGAAAGTCTAAAACACGTTGGAAATCAGATAATTAGACCTAAATATGCATAAAAAAGCTTAGAGAAGCAACAAAATCAGGTTTGGTGGAAAGATATGCAAGTTCGACTAGTTTCGCCCCGAAACTAGTCGAAATGGACTCGAAATTGCAAAAAACTGAAAAAATGAACCAAAACACTTTGTAAACCAGTCTAGCATACCTAAATATGCACAAGGAAGCTAAGGGAAGGTTTCAAAACTGCCAAAGACGGGAATTATGCAAATTCGACTAGTTTCGGCCTGAAACTAGTCGAAACGGACTCGAATTTGCAAAAAACTGAAAAACTTGGGCCTTTAACCTAGGAATTGATTCTAACATACCTAAATATGCATAACGGAGCTAGTGGAAGCAACAAAAACTGCCTACGTCGGAAAATATGCAATTTCGACTAGTTTCAGCCCGAAACTAGTCGAAACGGACTCGAAAATGCAAAAAACTTAAAAACTTGGGCTTTTTACTTAGGAATTGATTCTAGCATACCTAAATATGCATAACGGAGCTAGTGTAAGCAACAAAAACTGCCTACGTCGGAAAATATGCAATTTCGACTAGTTTCGGCCCGAAACTAGTCGAAATGGACTCGAAAATGCACAAAACTTAAAAACTTGGGCATTTTACTTAGGAATTGATTCTAGCATACCTAAATATGCATAACGGAGCTAGTGTAAGCAACAAAAACTGCCTACATCGGAAAATATGCAATTTCGACTAGTTTCGGCCCGAAACTAGTCGAAACGGACTCGAAATTCCCAAAAACTTTAAAAATTTGGGCTTTTAACTTAGGAATTGATTCTAGCATACCTAAATATGCATAACGGAGCTAGTGGAAGCATCAAAAACTGCCTAAGTCGGAAAATATGCAATTTCGACTAGTTTCGGCCCGAAACTAGTCAAAACCGACCTCGACTCGCCAAAAACACCCTAGAACCTGTTAAACACAATGCAAACTCGTGGGGATGGACCGACATATGTATATTCAGGTTTGGGAGATGCATTAAATTCAGCCAAAGTGGAGAATAGGATGATTTTCCCCTAAGTTGTAAAGAACTATTGGCTAACAGTTAAAAGGGACAAGTTCAACTCAAACAAACAAAATGGAAAATTGTTGCCCTGTTTCATGCAGAATGCAATTCGAAGTAACAAAGTGGGCAAAACAAAAGCCATGCATGGGATGATCTATAAAAACTACACCAAGTTAAGAAGCAATATTTCTTCTTCACCGAAATTAAGAAACTAACCCATATTGAAACGAAAGCATCAAATAACCGAATTGCAATTACTAACTGCAAGTCATACATAAACCGTGCATACATAGCAAAACACACACAAACGGCAACAAAAATCTCAAAAACAAATGGATTGCCGAAAAATACAAAAAAAATGAAGAGTATTATAACACACATCAGAGAACAAACTCGAATAGGAGCCAATAGAGCGAGAGTCGAGAGAGATAGGAACAGCGAAGGGGGGTCCGAACCAAGCAAAAGGGAGCATTCAAATATACATATTGGGCGATGGGAATTGAAAAAAACACAACTAATCAATGATGAACATAACCAAGTTTAATCATTAGAGGATGGAAGTATACAAGTGTTACCGAATTAGAGCCGCAGGATGAGTATACGGTGGCCGAAATCGGACTAGGGCACGACTTAACGGGCCGATTTCGTGGTTTCCGAACTTGGAAATATTGGGTAATCGGGCAAGGGCCTCGACGTCGCTTGGTCCTCCTCAAAAGGCGTCTCATCTGCTGCCTACCTTGTGGCCGAGGTTCGTCTGCACTAAATCCCGTCGAGAGAGAGCGCGATTTCACAAACCCACGCGACTGCAACCTGCTCGCTGGGGGATGGGATGGATGAAGCAGCGCTACGGCCACTGACAGTAGCACATGGGCGCCTGAATGGAGGAGGCCGAGATTCGCGACGATGCGGAGGCAGATTCGCGAGCAGGTGGAGGCAGAGATTCACTCGCAGGGGGGGTCGGCTGAGACAACAGACTTCTGAGAGCTTCGGGTGAACAGTAAACCCATTTGGGTTTACTGTATAACGGATCAGACAAAGGTTCAAGCTGAACCAAGGAACCAAAGGAGTTCAATTGGGAATGAACTATGAATTACCAGTCCGAGTGGGTGCTCCAAAGGGGGCCTTAAAGTACCTGTGTCATGGCCCCCTAACTTTTTGTAAATACTAACCAAACTAACTTAACACTTTTCTTACATTTTTTTAGAGCCTCTAAACTAATCGATTACAGTTTCTAAACCCATCTCTCCAAAGTTACAAAAATTCATTTTGACCCCAAACTCAGAAATTCATACAATTAGGTCCAAAATTCATATCTTTTGCAAAACTTTTCACTCTCTCTCTCTCTCTCTTTTTACATGATATAATCTACAATCTTCCAAAAACATACACATTGAGCTTCCACCTCCGAGAACATCACACTACGCAAAAATTCAAGAAATCTGACTTTTAATTAGTAACAAGTAACATGAAATTTAAAATTCTTTAAAATAAAACATGTGATGCAATATTTCTAAATATGATATAATGCTTTACTAAGTATTAATTAGTTTAATATTATTGGCTTAGCATGGCTTCTCCTTGGTTTTACAGATATCGCCATTGTGCTCTGCCGATCGTGGAACAGCTACTTATGGGGGTGGTAGACGGACAAGAGGACGAAGTCAGTGATGCCAGCGAGAGGAGTAAGACAGCCAAGCACATGCAGATGGCGCAGCGGGCATCAGTGTTGGTTGAGGGCGATTTGTCGTTTTTGGTCCTTTTGCCTAGGTTTGGGAAAGGAAAGCCAGCTAATTTATGTAATTCCAAAAAAAAAATAATAATAATTCCAAAAAAAAAAAAAAAGGACAAAACTGGAAAAGAAAGATCGACAAAAGGTTGGCTAAGCGCCTTAGTAATATACTAGGTATGTTGGGCACGTGCATTCATGTCCATTAGGACATTTTTTATTTTTTTATTTTTAAAAAGTTAACTAATAAAATTATTGCTATATACTAAAAGGGTGGTAGAGTTTACTATACTTTTTACAGTGGACTGACCTTTTTGCCCCTCCCTTTTAGTTGCGTCTTCCCTTTCTATAATACCCTAAAAGTTTTACCCCTTTTTTGGGTATAAAGACAGTTTTGCCCTTTGATTGTGATTATATTCTTCATTGGTAACAGTGGTTTGGCAATTTTGTCCTTCACTTTTACAGTGCATAGACATTTTCGCCCTTTAGTTATAGTTGTTTTCTTAGGCAGCTATAGTTGTTGGACATTTTTGCCCTTCTTATGTATGTTTGAATGAATTTGCCCATCGAAATTAGTCTGTGGTGTGTTGTATGTGTAGTGTTTAGACGATTCTACCCTCAAAACCCTAGAATGTCCTCTCTCTCTCTCTCTCTCTCTCTCTCAAATGTTCATTTCATTTTTTTTCCTCTCTCTACCTTGCCTTCTCTCTGCATTGTTCATCTTCTCTTTCTTCGTCTCTTTTCTGCATGTTCATGCTTTCTTCTCTTCTAATGCTAATATGTTTTTGGTTTGTCTATTTGGTTTAAGCTTTATTGTTTTGAATTTTTCTTTTTTTCCTGATCTTTGCTTTGTATTGTTTGTTTTTTTTCCTAATGCTAAATGTTTGTTTTCTCATTTTCTACTATACATCATTTTCCTTTTTTTTTTCAATGCTAAATTTTAAAGATCGATTATGATCCATTGTTGCATTGTGTTTTTGCTCAATTTGGCTTTTTCTTATTTTTAAACAATTTTTTACTTTAAATTTGTGATCTTTATTTCCATTTTATTTTTGTTTTTGTTTTTGTTTTCTGGTTTTTTTTTTTTTGTGTTTTTTGTGTTTTTTGTTTTATTTTTTTTAATACTTTTTTTAGGCTTCTACATGTACATAATCTGATAAAAATTTGATCCTTTTTTTTTTTTTTTGGTGTTTTTTAAACTGTAAACAAAGGAAAAAATGGGATCTATTTTTTGTTTTGTTATAATTTTTTCATTTGGGCTGATTTTTTCCCCATCTTTTGAGTCTCAAGATTTTGGTTTTTTAATTTTTTGTTTTTGCTTTTTTGCTTTATTTTTGTTTAAATTTTTTTTCTCTCTATGGGTATAACTCAAGAAGAATTTTTCATTTTTTTGCTTTGGTTTTCGTTATTGAGAGAAATTTTGGGAAGAAATGAAGAGCTAAAAAAATAGAAGAAAAAATAAGGTATGTTTTTTAGTTTTTAGTTTTTGTTTTATTATTTTGTTTTAAAAAATATATATTTAGATTTAGATTTTCGATTTTGTTTATTTGTTTTTCTAGGTTGTAATAACAATGATTCAAGATAATTGTATTCAGACTGTGAAGAGAAATATTGAAGACCTCTTTTTATGTTTTCCCTGAATTACATTTTTTGGTTTTGTAATTTTTCCACCCCAAATAAATTTTTTTTTTTTGGTTACTATGTTTATGATTGCATGCTGTTTTGGAAGTTCATGGTTTGGTTTTTAATTCATAGGTGGGGGGGGGGGCGGTTTTTTTTTTTTGGTTATTTCATTATGATATTGGTATTTTAAATTTTATTATGTTGTATGTGTGATTTTATTTTATATATAGATTATGCTGTTTAGTTATGTTTGAATAAAGAGTTAAACTATTCCATTATCTAAGTCTATCAGTATTTCATGTTACTTATCATTCAAAGTTTTTGTACTAAAGCATGTTGTTGTGTTTTTGTTGGTTTGTGTAACTGAATTAATATTTTTAAAATAGGATTCTTTGATCTATCATTTTTTTATTTGTTAATTTTTTGTAGATGCAACTCTGTTTTATGTAAAAATTATGTTATTTCTTTACATTTGAATTAGTTGTTTGAGTTTTTGATTCTTTAAATTTCTAAACTTTTCATGTTATTTGTTCTTTGCAGCTTTTGAAATTGATATATCTTGATGTATCTTTGCTTATCTGTCTTAGGCATTTAATGTCTCTGAAATACTTTTTTCTCATCTGTAATTCTATTACTCACTAAAATCTTTTCGGGTCCGTTTGGTTTGTTAGTTTGAGTTGAAATATTTTAGTTGTAATAGTAAATTTTTTTGAATTTTCAGAAAAGACAAAAAACTTATTGAGAAAAAGACAAAAACTTTTTAGGAAAAAGACAAAAAAAAAAAGTACAATTTGAGTTGAAATGAGATGATGAGGCAAACGGATGCTTCATCTTTTGCAAGATATTATCGGTTTTGTTAGATTTCCGTATTATTTAGTCACAACTACATCAATTTTTACAGTTTTTTTATTGTTTTGGTTTCCAGATGTTTCATTTTGCTTCATATTTGCAGTTTTTGTGTTAAGATTGTCTGCTGTGTTTTTTATGATTTGTCCCTGCTATTTAATGCTTCTAAATTATCTTCTGTGATCTGTAAATATAATATTTCATTTAGCTATCTTTTTACTGATCTGTCCCAGACATTTCGGATTTTTGTAGTACTTAGTCATAGGTACACCAATTTTTACAATTTTTTATTGTTTAGGTTTCCAGACATTCTATTTTGCTTCATATTTGCAGCTTTTGTGTTGAGATTGTCTGCTGTGTTTTTGCTAATCTGTCCTTGCTAGTTAATGTTTCTAAATTATCTTCTATGATATGCAAATATAATATTTCTGTGATTCTGATATTTATTGTGAAATATCTTCAATTTTCTTTCAGTTTTTACACATGTAACCCTATTATTGATAGTTTTAAATTCTATTTTATGATTTGTCATATGCTAATTTGCTATAACTCTGTTATTTAGTTACAATTATCCTCTTTTCTTCTGCTTTTTAAAAAAATAATAATAATAGATATGGCTCTATTATATATATATATATATATATATATACCCAGATTTTGCATTTTTTCCCATTGACAAAAAAATTTCTTATTTTTTTTATTTTTTTATCTCATTTACTAGAGTGTTCTGTTGTAAATAGAGTATTTCTTTACTTGCTATTTTATTCTTATCTTCAACAATTATTGTGCCTTCTACATTTTGCCTTGTACTCTGCTTTAACTCTTTCTTAATTCTCACCCAAAATCCTTTATTGCTTCCTTTGTTACTATCTGATAACCGACTACTTTATTTTCATTCATTCTTAATTGCTACCTAAGGCTATTTAATACGGTTTTCATTACTTCTTAAGGCTCAGTTGCTTTTGCGTATCATTTTTCTATGGTGAAATGGTTCTTCATCAAAGTATTTTTCTTATATATATATTCTATCTGTTATTAATTATTGATATTTATTTATATTTATTATTTGCTATTGATGGTTGAGTTGCTCTATTATTTATTACCTATTATTGACGGTTGGTTTTTTCTGTTATGATGATTATGTTAAAATTAATATTGTTTGGTTCGTATGATTTGTTATTAATGTTATTATGATTTATATGTAATATAGTTTTCTGCTTTTGGTATCAATCTTTTTTTTCAAGTTCAATTTTTTTGGTTAATATTATTGATTTTGTTGTTGTTTTTTTTTTTTCCTACTCCATTTGTTTTATATGTTGGTTTTGTTTTTTTGTTATATTGTTACGTTTTTGTTTTGTAACTATTAATATTTCTTTTTTTTTTTTCCTGTTTCTGTTTAATTCAATATAAATGTTTTCCTTTTTTTATAATCTTTTTATGAGTGTGATCTTTTGGTTTGCTTGATGATTTTATATTTGTTTTGTTTATTGTTTGTATATTTCTTGAATGTTTTTTTTCCCTCTTTTCACTATTATTTTACTATGGCTATTACTTTGACTAATATTGTTAATACAATATTATTATTTTATTATTTAACTTTACTTTATTATTTTATAATTATTATTATTATTACTTTACTTTAATGCATACTAAAAGGGAGAGCGTGGTTTTCTTTCTACAGTGTGTTAACATTTTAATATTTATTATTATTCTTATGTATTATAATAGAGAGGTTTAACTTTGATACTGTGTTTTCCTTTTGTTTTTTTTTTTTTTTTTTTTCACTATTTCTTCTTTCTTGAACAATTTAACATACGTTTTTCTTTCTTTAGTTTCTTTTAGAAGACAAACAATTTTTTTTCTTTTCGTTTTTCCTCAAGTTTTATCTCTGGCTATTTAACTTTCATTTAAGAAATTTTTTTTTAAAAAAAATAAAGCTTGCAATGATGATCTCAATTGAAATATATAATAATGCATATACTAGATTTAGTGTTTAATTTGGTATATGTTGATGAATGTAATATCATTATTAACATGTGCTAGGTGGTATATGTTGAGTATGATTTGGGAGTTTTTATCATTATTGTGAGCGTTTGGGATTTATATAAATTTTAATTTTCTATAATATGTTCTTTTCATACCAATATCTACCATATTTCTTTGCCTATATTATTTCTATCTCCTTATACTGTTCTTTTTTCTTACTTCCGTTTTTTTTTTTTTCCATTTACTATAAACATTTACTAAAAATTTTTTATATATGCTCATAACATTTCACCTAGTAGACAAAAACGATGTCGAATTATATTCTGGTTATTGTTAACGCATTTTGTTAACGATAGAAAAAAAAATGGATCTGAGCTTATTATAACAAACTCCTTATATTGATAACATATATTTGGTTGATGTGAAAATCTCAAACCTATTTTCTACTCGCAAGTGCACGAGGTCAACAAGTAATAAAGTAATGAGTGAGTGTCGTGTCCTATGAGAATTGTGTTCCTAAAATCTAACTAAGTATTATGACTAGAATAGCCTAGTTTTATCCAAACATTTCCAAAATAAAATGAGATCATCAAAACAAAAATAAAATGTTAAACTAATTAAATAAGCAAATAAAACGATGAAAGGAATTTTTTTGGGATCAAAGGGGGCTCAAATAATAAGGTAGCTAGAGTCCTTGATTTCACCTTGCCTAGTTATTCTAATCTTCTTCAATGCTATTGATTTCCCTCAAGCCAAACATTAATCATGAATTTCTTAAAATAATCCAACTCCCTCTCTCGAGTGCCGAGTCAAATATATCCATAACGACCTAATTAATATCCCTATTAATTAAGTTAATCATGCATTCATTGAGCTTTAATTCATTTGTGATTACCTAGCTCATATTCATCTCTTGATTTCAATACTCACTAGGCTGTGTTCAACAAATCCCAACATGTGTAAGTGACTCTCTCGAGCCTAAATCCACATATTTGAATCTTCTAGTCAATCTGTCAATTGATTAAAGCATTAAGCAAAGAAGAACACAAATGTTTGGGCATGAAAAATATCAAATAGCATCAAATATTCATAGCATAATTGTAGTAAGATCACATTAAGTCCGCTAGCATAAAAATCTAGCAATCCATCAATGTAAACTTAAACATATTCAAAATTAAACAAATATGAAAATACATGATGAATCTACAAGAATAAAGAAAATATTAGGTATAAGAACAAGAGAAGAAAAGAGGAAGGAAAATAAAACTCCAATGTAGTGTAGCTTTCAATCTCCAAGAGCTTCCTCCGATGGTCCTCCCAAAAACTAGGGTTTTTTCTTTTCTTTTCTGCTCTAGTTCTTCTCAGCCAAGCTCTCCTATACTTTTTCACTCTCCCCAAACCCTTCTCCATACTCCCTCATGTTAATCCAATGTCCCAAGTTTTATCTAGGCTTGTGGCAGAGAGAAGGGCAAGCGCGCCTTAGCATGCGAGAGCATGCCCGAGAACGCGTAGTTGTGCTCTTGGAATTCAAAGGGCGCCCCTAGCGCACGCAGGAGCGCTAGCATGTGTAGGGCGTGCACAAGCGTGTGTGGGGCGCATGCATTGGAGTCTTGCGGGTGCGCGCCCCCATTCTGGCTTGGCCGTGAAAGCTATGTAGGCATGTAGGTGCGCGCCCTGAGAGGCGTGCCCGTGCCTCTACTACAGGCTTTTTTTATGTTTTCTTTATATTCATCTCCTTTTCTTCCAAGTGATCCAATTTTTCTTTATTTATCTGAAACAATCACCAACACATTAAAACAACCTAAAAACTTAAAGATTTTGCAAATTATTTAATTTCAGAACATTAAATAGGTGAGTTTTTAAAAACTCACTTATCAGTGTTCTTTATATTTGGCATATGTTATTAGCATATTACAAGTTGATAATTTCTCAATGGTTATTGTTGTTTTATTTTGGTTCCGAATATTTTCTTAAAATTTCTCTCACAATAAAAATATTCAATGTTAAATTGTTTACTTAACTTGGTATGTATCATTTAATTTATTATGAATCTTTGTTTTTGAATTTTTGTTGTTTGCAGTTTTTTTAGAGCTATTATTGCTTTCTTTCTTTCTTTTTTTTAAGTATTTGATTTTAATTTTTTAATTACCCGGGACTTTTTTATTTATTTGACTCTTATTGCTAACTGTTTTACTATCATTTAAAAAAAATTTTAAGTAAAGCTTGCTATGATAATCTCCATTGAAATATATAATAATGCATATACCAGATTTAGTGTTTAACGAGTTTAATACATGTGCGTTGCACAGGAAGGAAGAAAAAACA
>JAINRI010000015.1:0-19883 GCA_025413485.1 Ficus microcarpa
AAAAAAAAAAAAAAAGAAAGTTGATGGTAGATGTTGGAAAAATGGATCCAATATCAGAATTATGGCGCAGTTAAAGTTTTAAAATTTTTATGCCAATTCAGAAAAGAAGCTCATGATATATATAATAATAAATTAAATACATGATCAAACGTATCTTGTTTTTCGGATTCCGGAATTGCTAGAGCATCAACTAACGTGTCTTCTCTACTATTCTCGAGTCCCCACGTCTCAAATGTGTGTGGACACACGTGCTATGAATCCAGGCGACTGGTAATTTTTCCGAAGTCTAGATCCCACTTGCTCAATCCTGATGTACCCATTAAGAATTCAATCCGGGTTCGTTCTTCAAAATTACAAAACAGAAACAAGTTAACCTTCTATGAAAAATATCACTCGGCTTAACCTTCCTCACAGTTTTGATTTAATGAAAATTTCTCTCCTTTTCTCACACCCAAGAAGGACGAATTTTCTAAAGCACAGAAAACTAGTTTTTAGTGTTTTTCTCTCTCCCAAAAACTGTCCACCTATGAGTATGATATGATGGTTGGTTTTTTTCAAGAACCCCTAACCTTTATATAGTACTCCAATCCTTTTTCAAAAATATCTCCTACTTAAAAAATAGTTATTTTCTGGATAATCTTTTGAACCAAAATATCATCATTCAAATTTTCGGCTAGGTTCTTTAAACCTTATGGACGGTTTCTTGCTAGGAGAAACTCCAAAAATTCATGCTCCATCTAATGTGAAGATTGATTGGTAGTTCAAATTTAAATCAAAAATCTAGACTAGTCAAAAAGTCTTAATCCTATTTAGATTTAAACTCATTTTAAATTTTTAAATTTAAATAAGATTTTCTTATTTGAATTTAAATAAATATTTTTCACAAACATTATCCATATTTAATTAATTTAAATAAATAAAATATTTTAGATTTCCAAGAAAATTTATCAAATAAGCTCCATTGTTTAAATCAATTAATAATTTGATATTTGTAATATATTTAAACAATTTTGAAACAAAATGTTCTTCCCTCCATCCATTAAAAAACCATGCCCTATTAATTAGGAGAGAAAAATTTTGTATTTCAAAAATTAAATAATTCAAACACAATTTTATTTCCAAAATTCAATTAACCAAAATAATTAACAAATAATTATTTTATTTAGAACTAATCATATGTTGATAAATCATATTATTTGTTTACATTAATTTTACATGTCCAATCCTTATTCGGGATTGCATGTTATAGTGTACTATGTCTTAATAGACATTATTAAATTCCCATTTAATTTACCGATCTCATTAGGAACAAATCCGGAAACGCTTCGTGGAACTATATGAGCTAGTAGAGGGTCTCAATAGAAATATGTAAAGAGGCCTCTATAATTGTGAAAAATTAATCCCAGATTAATTATTTATCAATTATCAACTTTAGGACTATTCCACTAAAAGTTTGAAGCTAAACTCCCGTTACATACCGTATTACGAAAGCTCTCTAACGCAGTGCTTCTTCCATGATTTCTTCATCGCTTGCTTAATCCCTATATGTTATCCATGATTAAATTAAGGACTTTTTTGTTTTATCTTTTCAATCATTTTAACTTAAAATTTCATTATTCTCCATTGAAAGAGCCACCAATTGTAAAGCCACCAATTATAAAGCCATATAATTGGTAAACCATCAGAGAACACAAAGTAAACCAATGGTCAAGATCTTGTTATATTATCTTTCAATTCCCGAATAATACTTTTAAATAGATAACATATACTATCGTTAATGTAATACCCGGAATTTTCATGGACTTAAGATTTCTCTTTTTATTAGAAATTAAAAGTCCGCATGTTGTGTTTATGAGATGTTTCATGGAAAATTATGAATAGCCATGTAAAATTCATAATTTTATTAGTCAAGGTTAAATTTTCTTTTAATCGGCTATGAGACTCAAAATAGGATGCCGAGATTAATAACGGCATTTTGAGTCGAAAAGAATGAAAAAGAATGTAATTTTAAAAAAGTCAAAAGTTTGACCAGAAAGTCAAAGTTTGACCAAGGACGGGTCAAAGCGTTGACCTCGAAATATGATGAAATGCAGTATAAGGAGAGACTGCAAAGACTTTTTATGGTCAAGAAAGCAAGATTAAGCCTTAAAAACCACCCTAGAAATCAAGCACACCGAATTAAGATTAAGGGCATAAAGGTCTCCGAAAGATAGGATAAAGAAATTTTTACGGTCCGATTTTACAAGGAAAATTTTGGACCAAAGTACAGTATGAAAACGCTGAGCACAGTATTAGAAATAACTGTGTGGCACAAGAAAAATGAATTAATTTGGAAAAGGAGACAAGAACCAAATAAGACCCTTGCTTTAAGGGATGACCTCATGGAGATGACATCACAAAGGTGAGCTAAGCATGGGAAAATTTTCTAGAAGATTCTAGAAGCTCCTAGGATCATCCAATGGGCAGCCCATACCTCCCCCTTTCCCCCTCAATTTTAGGCAACACATGGGAATGGGAAGGCAAGGACAAAGCCTAAATTCAAGGAAAAAGAAGGGAGACAAAAGCCACCAAATTGGGACAAGCAACCAACCACTTTCCTTTGCACCATTGAATGCCACATGTCCCCTTTGGCCCCCCAAAAAGTTCGGCCACAACCCCTTGGTCAGCAGCCATGTGAAAGCATGGGATAAAGCTCATTTTTAAGGAAAAAAAGTTGATCAACCAAGCTCTTCCTTTCCTCTATAAATAGCCCCCCAAAAACCCATTCTTTTTATTCAAGAAAGGCAGCTAAACTCTGCCTATTTTGCTGCAGAAAACCGTGGGTATTGGGGGTGAGAAAGGGAAGAGAAAAACTAAATCCTTCATGGGGTTTTTGCTTGTGAGGTATTCGGGTTCACTAGGGAGGAAGAAGAGAAAATTTTGAGAGCTTGGAAACCCATTTTTGGGGGTGTGCAGCCGTGGGTTGGAGAGGAAAAGAGAAGAAGAAAAGTTGAGATTTTTGGGGGTAATTTTGTGGTGAGTGCTCGGCTTTGTGTGGAGGAACCAAAAGAAAAATTTTTGGTGGCCAACCAAGGGTGCAGCCATGTGGGTGAGCAAGCCAAGGAACCAAAGGAAGTTTTGGGGATTTCAAACCCTAACTTGGGTTAAGGTAATTTCTTGAACCAAGCTTGAAATTAAGCTCAAGTTAAGCATTTTTATGGTAATTCAAGTTGGTTTGTAAGGACATAAGTCCATTTTATTTTCAGTCCTAATTTCGGTGGTATGTGCTTGATTAGGGATTAGGGTTTGGTTAGCTTGATAATGATGTTTGCTTGCATGATTTTATGCTTGAAAAATGGTTAGGATGCATGCTAGATGTGATGGTAATGTCCCCTAATTTTTGGTCAAAAATCTGCCCTAAGACAGTGGCTGATTTGGTTGCTAGTTCAAGGTGAAAGTGAAGATGTATGTGTGATCATGATGCTAGCTAAGAACCAGGCAACCCATGGATTAGGGTTTCGGTTTTTGGGGGCTGCATGGGTATGATGGATTGACATGTATGAATGTATGGGACGTTAGAAACGCTGCTTGATTTATGTATAAGCTCGTTCAAGGTTTTTGGTGAAAGTGATTTATGGGTTTCGGTTTTTGGTTGCTAGTTCAAGGTGAAAGTGAAGATGTATGTGTGATCATGATGCTAGCTAAGAACCAGGCAACCCATGGATTAGGGTTTCGGTTTTTGGGGGCTGCATGGGTATGATGGATTGACATGCATGAATGTATGGGACGTTAGAAACGCTGCTTGATTTATGTATAAGCTCCCGATGTGATCGGTCGAGGTAGAATCCGCGAGATAGGACGTAAACCGGATTAAGCAATCGAAACTGTCATTTCGGAGTCGAAACTGGCCAGTTTCAGGAAAGTGAAAATATAAGACCTTTAGAGGCCGAACTGGGTAAAAGTTAAAGCACGAAAGTTGTTCGGGAGGGTGTAATCACTCATGTTTTTCCCAGAGCAGTTAGGGACCTTGCAAACCCTAACTGTATCTGGAGGTGCGCTATATGTTAAGGGTACGTACACTATGGGGCCCATATGAAAGATAAGTACAAGTTAAAAAGGAATGCATAAATGAACATAAATGGTTCATGCATAAGTTATATGATGATGTATGTTTTCAAGATGTTAAAATGGAAAATGTTTTCGTGAGATTTAAGTTTGTACTTGCTTAGCGAAAGCTCATCAGATATATTCCATACTACAGGTAGAGAGAAAAAGGCTTGTAGCCTTACTTGGTGGGCTTGGAGACGATGCAGCAAGTGAAGGGCGGTGTGGGATACCACTACGCAATATTTTCCGCAAAATGTTTAAGTTATGAAGTTTTATATGTATGTTTAAGTATCAAGCTAAGATATGTATGAAATGTTTTCAAAGTCTGACGCACAAGTTTGTGTATGGATTCTAAGTCAAGATTTTAAAATGCAGTTCAAGTTTTCAAGTTCCAAAAGAAGTTTTAAAATGATGTTCAAAAAAAAAAAAGAAAGAAGAAAAAAAAATTTATTCTGAAATTTTCAAAGCAAGTTAAGTCAAGCAAAGTAAAGGTACGGTGACGGTCCGTTCCCCGCTCGTGTGGTCGGCACCTACGTGGGTAGTGGTTCGGGACGTCACAGTTAAAATAGCTATGGATTTCATATCTATGAATCTTGATTTTTCCATCCATAAGTCATACACTCAAAACACAAGTATATTGACCATCAATTATCAATGTCTCACCTATAATGGATCAAGGTACATAAGTTATGGATGCGAACTCAAATATTCATTTCAGGATTAAGATTAATGTAGGATGATAATCAAAGCGTCACTGATTCTTATAAACAGAATTATTAAACCAAATCAATTAACACCTTAAGTTCAGTCCAATGTCATACCTCAATACTGATATACGTTAAAGTTTATACTCGAAACCTATCCGATGATCAAGACAACCATCCCTCCAAGGAAGTATACAACCTTTACAATCTTATCATGAATAAAATCCCCAAATCTTATTCCACGATTGCGGACCATTTATTTAGATTGTTATCAAACTACCACGCCTTCTATATATACCCCGTATATATATGGTAATCCAATAGATTACCAACAGCCTAAGAGTATTTTATGTTTACTCAAAATAACCATACAATCAACAAATAAAAGTAAATAACACACAACTTATTAAACATGAATAACCTCTTTTTATTAATAGTAAAATATCATATTTACAGAAAATCCCTAGAATTAATTTTCTATCCTTATGTCACATATAGATCCCAACAATAGATGCCATAATAATCAAGATTGATAGATTGATTACACAGTTATCTAGTTTCTTACTTTCTCGGTTGAAGTAAATAGTCAAGGGAAGAGTTGTTATAACAGCATAGCTGATTTATTATCTCAATTTGTTTTCAAAAGATAGAATCATACTTCCTTTCGCTGTATTTCATGTTATTTAAGTTATTTTTTATCCTATCTTAGCCAGTCAAGAAAAATGAAACAATTATTTG
The DNA here is from genome assembly GCA_025413485.1 of Ficus microcarpa. NCBI lineage: Eukaryota > Viridiplantae > Streptophyta > Magnoliopsida > Rosales > Moraceae > Ficus > Ficus microcarpa. Next base: position 5,529 of record JAINRI010000015.1, read on the forward strand.
TTAGCTGATTCTTTTATAACCAGTTTAGTTTCAGAAATATAGAGCATTAAAAAAAAAAAAAGAACAAGTTCAATATTATTAAATGAAATATGAAAAGGGAATAAAAATAAAATAATTGTGATCACAAATTCAACTTTAACCAAAAAAAAAATTATATGAAGATTATGAACATCAAGGTAAAAGTAGCACACACTTTTTTTAAAACAGATTCGTCATCTCTATTGGGTACTCGAGATTTCAACGGACATCTGTCTTCTAAGATACAACGACTAACTATGGTAAACTTAACACAATTGAATAAGTAAAGAAGGAAAAACAGTGAAAATTCTTACCTTGAGAATAATTTACTAGAGATAGATCAGTTGCAGAAAGGGGGTTGTTTAAAAAGAAATATGTGAGGGATTATAATGTGAAGAGGTTTTATGAAAGAGTTCAAAATAAGTAACGGTATCTCAAGTGATATATATGAATATAAGAAAATAAATGATGAGATACACTGTGAAAAAAAATGAGCCAAGAGTAGATGCCATAATAATTAAGATTGATAGATTGATTATAAAGTTATCTGATTTCTTACTTTCTCAGTTGAAGTAAATAGCCATGGGAGGAGTTGCTGTAATAACATAACTGATATATTATCTCAATTTGTTCTCAAATGACAAAATCTTTACAAGGAAGGAGTTGCTATAATAGCATAACTGATGTATTATCTCAATTTGTTCTCAAAAGACAAAATCATACTTTCTTCCATTTTGTTTCATGTTATATAAGTTTTTCTTTATCCTATATTAGCCAGTCAGCAAAAATAAAATAACTATTTGTTGACTAGTTCTTTTGTAACTAGTTTAGTGCTAGAAATATAGAGTATTAAAAAAGAACAAGTTGAATATTCTTAAATAATATATTACAAGGGAATTAAATTAAATTTATTTTGACCGAAAATTCAACCTTAACCCGAAAGGAAACTGTATGAAGATAATGAAAGTTGAGGCAAGTGCAACACACGCTTTCTGTAAAGTATATTCGTCTTCTCTAGTAAGTGCTTGAGATTTCAACAGATATCTGTCTTTTTAGATATAATGACTAACAACAGTAAACTTAGCACAATTGAATAACACCTCTTGCAAACTTGAACATATGTCTTCTCTCTATCACCAAGAATACCTAAAAACTCTAATAAAGAATCTTAGCCTAAGAACAGAGAAAATAGAAAAAAAAATTTTTTTTTTTGATTTGTTGTGTGTGTGTGTGTGTGTTTAAACTTGCTATGAAGGCTTCCTTATATCGGTTGCTAAAAAGGTGTTACAAACTGGATTTATGATATTTTAATCCAGGAATAATTATGAAATTAATGAGAATTACACCCTTAGTTTACATCCATTCATCTTCTGACTAATTCTAGGATTAACCATGCACTAATATCCGGATTAATCAAGCATTAATATCCAGATTAATCATGCACTTATGCCCAGGTATTGCAACAGTTTAATCTATAGATACTCCGAATTTAATACAAAACTAAATTCAAATTTATAGAATATGCAAATAAAAAAAATTTGCAGAACAAAGCCCACGCGAGGGCAAGCTTGACAAATCGACATTTGTGTCGCCCACGTCGTGCGAGCACATATATTGGCCCCTCAACCCACTGGTCCGATGATTTGCGCCCACTGCACATGAGAGATCCTCTTAGGGAGCCTAGATCTACTGTCTTGGTTTGGCTGTGCCCTTGACTATCTCACCATTCAAACATTGAACAAATGATCTGGGCTTATACAAATGATGGAGGCCTACTTTATTTTGCTCAGGCCTGAACAAATGATTTAAACCCGCCAATTTTCTCTTTTCAGCAACAAGCATAAACAAATTACTAATGAAAAACCGATAGCAAAAATTACTAATAAAAAACAATTATAAATAAATTAAACTATAAGTCCACAAAAAAATTTAATATAAATTAGAAATATCCAACAAAATAGCAATATAAGATAGGAGTCTTTTCAAAAAATAACACAACATTGAAATATTAAACTACGATATAAAATCCAACTAATTAACGCAACTGATTTCATATAACAATTTAGGATTGAATCATTTATAGAGATTATTATTGCATCCAACTTCTTAAAATGATAGTGTAGTAGGAGATTATTCAGCTTGAAAAATAAAAAGTAAAATAAATAATATTAACCAAAAGATTTTTATTTTATAGAACATCCAGTACTTTAAATAGAACAAATATAATACATGTTCTAATAATTCAATAAAATTTGTTATCATAAAAAGATCTCCGAAATCCAAATGAGATTTAACCTACATATATAATAATAAAAAATAAGAATAAGTAACTTCAAAAGTTAAATTATGGTGAATGAATATGATAATATTTTCTTAATCAGATTTTTTATAATTACTTGATTAGGACTAAACATAGGTGTAACTTATGAGCAATTTTGTTGAGCAAGAATTCTAAGATCTGCAATTGGTGTTTCACAATAAACTTCCTCTTGTATACCAAGGTTAGAAGAAACCTACAATGCCCACAAAAAAAAAAGTTATAAGGAATATCATTTTTCTTATTAGGGTTTAGTTAGTGAAGTAACATTAATAGATAAATTAAACTTACCTGTTGAGTTTTGGAACAATTTTTTTTCTTTTTTTAGCCTTTTCAAGAGCACTTTTTGGTTTGACAGATCTCTCACGAACTCTTTTCTTATGCTTAAATCCTGCTAGTTTGCCAACTCCATCAACAATGTTATTCTCACCGCATTTTATACATGTTGGTTGAAGTAGGAGACTCAATTTGTTGGCTTCTTGTGCTAGCATCAATATCTTCTAAAATCTTGTTAAAACCATGCATTACGATATTGTATGCTTCTTCAGTTTCAGCTCCCCTTGTTGCTATTTGAGTTTGCAGTCTACATAGCTCTTTATAACGTCTTCTTATACTTGCCTTAGGATCCTCATTGGTTGCATTGCTTTCGTACAAAGGCCTAACAATCATTCCACTCTTTGCATTTTTTGTCTACCTTCTTAGAATGCATTGAGAATGAGCATTCAAGATATTTTTCGATGCCAGAATTTTAAGAATGTGTGAGTACAAAATTCCTGCGAACTCAAACTTTTTGCAACTACAAATGTGTCCCGTAAGTTGAGTCTTATTTAACAGAATGACAAGAACGCTTTCCAAGAGGCGTGAATTTGTACTCTATCACTGTCCAACCTCAAGAGAAATCTCCATAGCACAATCATATACCTTGCCTAACTCAATTTCAAATACTTTAAACGCTATTGGTGTATATATATTTACAGCATGTATCAAAATGGCAATATCAAGTAACAATAATACATTACTTTGAGTTGCTCTTAAATCAGCCTTTAGCTCTTCATAGCGCTGGTCCTCAATCAACCTTTTAAAATGATCAAAAAACTTCAACAAATCATGTTTGTAGCTGACATAACCTTTTAGAGAGTTGTTCATACTTTCACTTTGTTGAATTGTCATCATATCCGTACAAAAGGTGTCCTTGCTATAGACTAATGCCCATTTTTGCTTGAAAATGAATATTCGCTTCAACCAATCGTTATCTTGAAGATCATACTTCTTAATCATCTCATGCCAAGTTTGCAAAAATTATTCATCTTCTCCGTAATTGTATATACACGAGCTACAATCTTTTAAAAAGTCTCGAAAACACTCAAAGACTTTATTAAGATGCTTTGTAGCATTTTGGTACAAGTGCCAAATATAAAGGCGATAAGATGTTTCTGGCCATTAGGAAGCTAGTGCTTACCTTCATCTTTGAAGTGAATGGAGAGAGCAATACTTCTAATTCCTTTAGCAAGACTTCTATAATAACATCTGTTAAAGATTCTCCTTCAAACTCTCCCACAAGTTTGGAAGTCTTAACTACTTTGGTATTCACAGAGCAATCCAAAATATCTCAACAAATAACTTTGGCGTCATTCACTCAGTAGCCCCAAATATCTCAACAATCCCCAAATTCTTTCAAGGCTAGCTACTGTAATCTCAACAGTTAATATTATTTTGAAATATTTTGTCATATATTTTACTTTGTAAATAGGACTTGTATACAACGGCTATACAACTTATATATTGTAACATGTACTCCAAATATTATTAATGCAATACAATTGATATTCAGTTCAATAAATCTTGTTATGGTATCAGAGCCTTCCCTCTAATGAGCTTGATCCTTTTTTTTTTCCTCCTCTCCCAAAATGTCGTCTGAAACCTCCAATACTACCACCACCTCTATTACCACTATATCCCCATCTTCTCCTCAAAACCTTATAACTATCAATGCCGCTCTCAACTTCCTCTGAAACTCACCCAATACAATTATTTTTCATGAAAAGCTCAGTTCCACGCACTATTCTTTGGGCTTGATCTCTTCGGATATCTTGATGGTTCTTTACAGTGTCCTGCTCTAATCTTGATTCAAGATGGCAATACTATTCCGAATCCTAATTATCTTTCCTGGCGTCACCAAGATCAACTTATCCTTCATGCCATTCTTGCCTTTTTAAGTGAAGCCGTCATTCCATTAGTGGCTTCCGCCACATCAAGTCATGAAGCATGGACTCGCCTGTCTCGTCTCTATGCCAAGCGATCCACTATTCATATGATTCATCTTAAGAATAAACTCACTATGATTACTCGTGGTAATCTATCTGTTACTGATTTTCTTGTTTCCATTAAACAAATTGCATATGAGCTTACTATTCTTGGTGACCCTCCAAGTAATGCTGATCTTCTTGTTTATGCCACTCGTGGACTCAGCCCTACCTACAAGGAGCTTATTACTGCCATGCGCACTCGAGATTTTGTGGTACCATTTGAAGAATTGTTTGATAATATCATCGATCATGAAACCTTTCTTCTTTATAATGAAAAACAAAATACTGAAAACCCATTGCCTATTGCAAGTTTAGCCAAACATTCACCATCTTATCGCTCTTCCAAACCTAACACCCTATTTCTTACTCTTGGTTTACTTTTAACTCCTTTATCTATGAACAAAACTTTCAAACCTCATGTTTCTTCTTCCACAAATAATCCAGTCATATGTCAATTTTGTAATAAACGTGGCCATGCTGCAAGCAAGTGTTTCAAACTATTTCCCCATCTCCGTCCTCAGCATTCATCTGCTAATCATGTTGCTGTCTCTTCTCCCATCAAAAACCCATGGATAGTTGATTCGGGTGCAACTCATCATGTCACTCCTCATATGTCCAATTTGTCTTTGCATCAACCTTATGAAGGCCCTAATGACATCTATCGACGACACTTCAGGTTTAAGAATCATTCATACTGGTTCAATTTCTTTTTCACCTTCTTTTAATTTATCCAATGTTCTCTGCATCCCTTCCATTAAGCAACATTTAATTTCAATTTCCAAATTTTGTCGTTTAAATAAGACCTCTATTGAATTTTTTTCCTACCTATTTTGTTGTCAAGGACTTACTTACAGGGACTCCTCTACTTCGCGAAAGGAATCGGCATGATCTCTATGAGTGGCCAAATGCTGGAAATGCAAATAAAAGCCAAGTTGTAGCCTTCTCGACTAGTGTTGTTGCTCAAGCTTCTCAAGCAATTTGGCACAGGCATCTTGGTCATCCTTCTTTAAAAATAATAAATAAGCTTGTTCAAAATGGGTCAGTTTCCCTTTCGTCCTCTTGCTCTTCAGATTTTGTGTGTCAATCTTGCTCATGTAATAAAAGTCAATGTTTACCGTTTGGCGAATCTAGTTTAGAAAGTTGTGCACCTCCTGATTTAATTTATATCGATGTTTGGGTCCTTCTCCAGTTCAATCTATCAATGGTTTTAATTATTATGCCATTTTCATTGATCATTTTATAAAATATATTTGGCTCTATTCTTTATGTCTAAAATCTGATGTGTTTACCATCTTTTGTCAATATAAAGCGGTTGTTGAAAAATTCTTTCATCACTCCATTATCTCTGTCTATTCAGACGGTGGTGGAGAATACACTACTCTTAAAGATTTCTTAAGTACCTTGGACATTCAACATCTTAAAACCCCGCCCCACACATCTCAACATAATGGCACTGCCGAAAGACGTTACAAACACATTGTTGATATCGGCTTGACTCTTCTTCATCAAGCAAATATTTCTAACAAATATTGGTCTTATGCTTTTCAAACTGCAGTTTATTTAATTAATCGTCTTCCTACTCCTATTCTCAATTTTTCCTCTCCTTATGAAAAATTATTTACTCGCAAGCCCAACTATAATAAACTTCGTGTTTTTGGATGTCTCTATTTTCCATGGCTAAAACCATATAATGCTCATAAACTTGAACCAAAATCTTCCCCTTGTATTTTTCTTGGCTATTCTCTTACTCAAAGTGCTTACCTTTCTATGGATTTAAAAACGCGAAAAATATATGCATCTCGACATGTTTAATTTATCGAACATAATTTTCCTTTTTCTAATTTCCCATCGGATTTCTTTCCCACTAATTGGTATGTTTCCTCTCCTATAGTTTCACTATCCATGCCTTTGCTTGTTGCTATACAACAAACATCAGCTAATAATGCTATGACAAACCCACTTCACTTCTTGTCACGGTCCTCTGTAACTTCAACACCGACTATTTTTGTGGGAGTAGGTAATCCTATCAACTCTTTCTCCCATTCAAAAAATTTAAATCTTCCTCCTCCTATATCTTCTCCTTCTTTCCCAACTACTTTACATGACATTCCCTCTTCACCATTATCTTCCTCTCCTGATTTGCCCCAAATATCTTCTCTTATTATTCCACTTGTCTCCCAACCTTTGGACCCAATCCACAAACCTCCTCCTAATACTTCTCCTACACCACCTTCTCACCTCATGACCACTAAATCCAAAAATAATATTTTCAAGCCTAAACGGTTATATCACGTATGTACATCCCATCCACTTCCTGAGTCTATTGAACCCACTTGCGTTTCCGAAGCCATCAAACATGTTGAATGGAGGGAGGCCATATCTAATGAAATTATGGTACTTCTTCGAAATGGTACATCGGAACTCATGCCGCATAACTCTTCTTAAAATGTTGTCAGTTGTAAATGGGCATTTTGTATTAAGAGGAATCCCGATGGCTCTATTTCGAAGTATAAAGCTCGCCTTGTTGCTAAGGGGTTTCATCAACGGCCTAGTATTGATTTCCACGACACTTTTATTCCAGTAGTGAAACTAGCAATTATTCACCTTATCTTCTCTATTGCAATTTCTCGTGGCTGGTTGCTTCACCAATTGGATGTCAACAATGCTTTTCTTCATGATACACTATCTGAGGAGGTTTTTATGCAGCAACCAGCAGGCTTCAACGATCAAAACAAGCCAAATTTTGTCTGCAAGCTTCGAAAGGCAATCTATGGTCTTAAACAAGCTCAACAGGTGTGGTACAATGAATTAAAGGGGTTCTTACCATCCTATGGCTTTGTTAATTCACACAGTGACACCTCTTTGTTCATTTATCATACAGCCACTATTACTATCTATTTCCTGGTTTATGCTGATGATTTAATAGTCACAGGCAATAACTCGGTCTTTCTCAACCATTTTCTTATTGCCTTGCCAGCTCGTTTCTCAGTCAAAGACCTTGGTGATCTTCACTATTTTCTTGACATTGAGGTTATTCCCACCAAATCTGGTTTGTTCTTGACTCAACATAAATATATTCGGGATCTTTTGGCCAAAAAGAATATGACAAGTGCTAAGGAGTGTACTACACCCATGGCCTCCACTCAATCTCTTCAACTTACAGATGGCTCTCCATCAACAGATGCTTCTCAATTTCGACAAGTTATTGGCGCTCTTCAATACCTATCTCTCACTAGACCGGATGTATCTTCTGCTGTTAATAAACTAGCTCGATTTATGCGTGCTCTGACTGAGACTCATTGGTCTGCGGCTAAACTTGTGCTTCGTTTTCTTAAAGGAACCATGCATCATGGACTATTTCTCAAGGGCCATTAAAACCTTCGACTTACTACCTTTACTGACACTGACTGGGCCAGAAATCGTGATGACTGCATGTCCACCTCAGCTTATATTGTCTACATTGGTGGGAATACAATCAATTGGTGTTCCGTTGCTCGCTCATCAACTGAAGCAGAGTACCGATCTCTTGCTTGTTGTGCATCTGAGGTTCTTTGGATCAATAATTTGTTAAAAGAACTACATGTTGGATGTTCCTATGCTCCACAAATTTTTTGTGACAACGTTGGTGCTACGTATCTCTGTTTAAATCCTGTCTTTCATTCACAAATGAAGCACATTGCCATTGATTATCACTTTGTTCGTGATCATGTTGCTCGGGGCTTCTTTACTGTCTCTCACATCTCCTCCAAAGACCAACTTGCTGATACTCTAACAAAGCCACTGCCGTCTGTCACTTTCAAGCATTTGCAATCCAAGATCAATATCTCCAATGGTAATACCGTCTTGCGGGGGCATGTTAAAGATTCTCCTTCAAACTCTCCCACAAGTTCGGAAGTCTCAACTACTTTGGCATTATCAATAGAGTAGTCCAAAATATCTCAACAAACAACTTTGGCGTCATCCACTCAGCAACTCCAAATATTTCAACAATCCCCAGATTCTCTCAAGGCTAGCTACTGTAATCTCAACAGTTAATATTGTTTTGAAATATTTTGTCATATATTTTGCTTTGTAAATAGGACTTGTATACAATGGTTGTAGAGCCTATATATTGTAACACATACTCCAAATATTATTAATCCAATACAATTGATATTCAATTCAAGAAATCTTGTTAATATCTTCCTTAGACCGGAGAAAGGCTTGGTCTAGTAGAATTTTTGCCATTACTGCATTTTGATCAGTAAGAATTGTCCCAGGCTTTTTTCCTACCATAGCTCGAACAAAAGTGTCAAATAGCCACATAAATGTTTCTGGCGTCTCATCATATAGAAGCGTAGCTCCAAAGAGAGTAGTTTGCTTATGATGATTAGCCCCAAAAAATATAGCAAAAAGTTGACCTTCTTGATTTTTCCTATAAGTTGTGTCAAAACAAATAACATCACCAAAATGAGAGTAGGCCAATTGCATATGTGAATATGTCCAAAAGATGTTAGTTATCAACCATTCTTTGTCTAATTGAAGAGCATAGAAGAAAGAAGGATCCCCCAATTGCATGCGCTGAAGACATTCAAGAACGCCACTAGTTTCATCTAGCTTCATTCGAGTTGTCTGTTAAGTCCATAAATAATTTCGATAATCACTATGTGTGATTCCAAGACTTTCACGGCCACCCACTCTCTTGGCCATTAATTCGCAGCCCGCTTTCGGTGTTATTCCTGATTTGTTGACTAAATCAATTTTAGCTAAATGGGCAGCAATCAATCTCCTTTGAGACTTATGTAAGTGACTCTTGTTGGGGCTTGATGTCACATGTGTATGCGCAGTAGTAAAATCTACAACTTGATATTTACCTGTTTGGCAGTAATTAACCTTTATTTTTGCATGACAAAACCAAATCTTGTTTCAGCACAACGGTGTTTTACAATAATATGCCGCTTATCTGCTTCATGGTGACCTTCACAAGAGCAATGAGAGGTTTTATTTATCATCTTGCCGGTACTGTCATTGTGCCCTTTACTTCTCCGAATACCGAAACCTACCTTATAAGCACAAGTACTATAAAAATTGTAAGCTTGTTCTTCTTATTCAAACTCCATACCAATTTTTAGTATTACTCTATCAGGAATCTTGGAATGAATGGATGTAATTTTTTCATTATTATCTTTATTCTCATCCCCCGCTATTCTTGGAGTATCAAAAACCAAATCATTCTTTCCATTATCAAAATCCAACTTCCTACGGGATTGATGTTCTTCTATAACAAAATTATCATTCTCATCGATAACCTTCAAGAAAGCAAATAATCAAATAACATATACATTCTATTAAAAAAGAATAATAATAGAATAGAAAATGATTACCAACAATGAGAGGAATAAAAGAACTACAAATTCTTCCAAGCGAAAAAAAAAAACGCAAATTCTGAATTTCTTTTCCATCTTTTTTTTTTTTTTGGGTCGAATCTAGAAAGGAACTTCTATCTCTTAAAACATCACAAGAAACAAAAGAGATTATTGTATATTAAAAAATCGACAAAAATAAAATAAAAAGAAACGTTAAACACGAAACTTCAATAACCAATATTATTGAAGACAAAACAAACAAAATATTTACAAAACTCAATGTAAACAGAAAAGAAAATATAAATAAAACAAAGGATTGTTTGGACAATAACATATTTAGGAGAAGACAAATAACAAAAAGGTTAACAAAGTTTTGAAGGAAAAAAATTAAAACCAAAATGGGTAGTACCTTGAGGATCAAATATATAAGAAGATGGATGTTGGATCAATTTTGTGAGGGACTGCTCACTTCTTTTTCTTTGTTTGTTGACGGCAATTTGGCTTTCAAAAACCCTATTTATAAATATATATATTTAAGGAAAAAGGGTGAGCCTCCATTATTTGTACATATATGGTCTCTGTCTATTGGTCTCCCCCATTTTCCATTTGTTTTGATCTCATCATATTTGAATGGTGAGACAACAAATAGAACAACCAATTGAGACAGTAGATCTGGGTTCGCCTCTTGAGTATATCATCTTACACAAGTTTAAAAGTTCAGTCACTTATAAACTCCATCATGTCATGTTGCCTAAACAATGTGTAACTCCACATTCTTAGTAACTTTACCAACAAAATCCAATTTCAATGGGCACATTTTGAATATCAATTTCTCGTTCACCCGATTACTATTTTAAGCATATGAATATACAATCTTGATCTCTTCGCAACGAAGAACACAAATCCATAAAAACCTGTTACTTTTACAAAGTGAGTCCCACTCAAATTTGAGCCTCAAAATGGTTTAAAACCCATTTTTAATTAATTTGAAGTTCTAAAAAATTATACCTTGTCTTTTAGGCTTTTTTAAATTGATATTTTGCATTTTTACCCCCTCACACTTTTGTGTTGATAATTTGTCTTCTGAACTTTTTAAATTGTCACAATACAAGTCAATTAGTTTAACTTCCCGTTAAATTAATGATAGAACTCATGTATACCTTATATGACGATAAAAAGTTTTCAAATCTAATACAAACTTGAATGAAAATTTTCACTTTATTAAAAAGCTAGCAGATTGGATAAATTATAATAATTTAGAATTTTCAGAGGGAAAATTACAAAATATAACAATAATAATAATGTCACATTACTTCTTACACATCATATATCTTAGAGAAAAGTAAAATAAGTGTACTTCTATTCAAAGATGCATAACCAACGACATGGAACTTGTAAATTTCACCACCCATCATATTAAGGGATTTGTATTTTCTGTCCAATTTTTAATATCCTAAATTAAGTCCAATCACTCTTGTAATATCACCTCATAAAAATAATTATATTTATTTTTTATTCACATTCTGTTTGTTAACCCATTAAACTCACTCTCTTCAATCCTCTCTTCTCTCTCCCACTTATTTGTTCATCTGTTAGATTCTCTCTCTCCTCTCTCCTCCTCTCCCACTTTTCAATTATCATAAAAAAATTAAAAATAAAAAATAAAAACCAGTTACTTTATTCACTCTCCACTCTCCTCTTTCTAGGTAAAAAAAAAAATGTTTCATTTGTATCCTCTTCATTTTGTCTTATTCGCTCAGACCCAGATTTAGAGAGTATTTGGTGAATGAGTTTAGTTTAATATTTTTAAGTTTCAATAGTAATTTTTCAGAAAAGACAAAAAACTTTTTTAGAAAAGACAAAAATCATGATGAAAAAAATTACAATTTAGTTTAAAATGAACTTATAAACAAACACCTCCTTAGCTCCCAACTTTTGTCTCCACTCAGACCCGGACTAAGTTACAAACGCCACACAGGTAAGTACCATGCCCTCTTATTTGCTTTTCTCTTTTTGTCTTTTCTTAAGATAAAGGACTTATATATAATATAATATATATTGTACTTTTATATGATATTATTTTAATTTAACTTATGGTAATAGATGAATATGATTTATGTATACAATAAGTATAAGTTGGATATGATTTAAAGGAACGAAATTTTGTCTAAATTTTAATTTTTAGATTTTATAGATTTAATTAAAAAAAAAAGTTGTTCAACTTTCTTGTTGTACAGAGATTCAGTTCACTTTTTTGCTTTTTCACTGAACAATAGATGTTACTGTGGGGGTTTTTTTTTTTTTTTAAAGAAATGTTACTGTAGGAAAAAAAGAAAAAAAAGCACATATATCTGGAATAAAAAATAAAATGATTATTAAAAAAAAAAGAATGGCAATTGCAGCATCCTCCGATCAGATAATAAAATAATGGAAAAAAAAAAAAAGAAAGAAATTAATGCAGGACGAATCATGCTTCCTAGAATATAGGAGATTTGTTTTTAATAGAGAGGAGAGGGAGAAGAGAGAGAGAGTTTAGTGGGTTAACAAATAGAATGTGGAAGGAATAATAAATAGAATTATGTTTGTGAAGTGACATCATAAGAGTAGTTAAACTTAATTTGAGACAGAAAAATTAGACAGAGGATGCAAGTATCATGTGAAGAAAAATAGAATAGCAGAGAAGCCAGCTTCGCAACAGAGTGAAAACATAAGTATGTGTCACAAGCTTCAATAATATAGAAAGAACGACTCTATTATTTCTGACCTCAAAAGGAACACCTGCGGTTCGAGAAAACGTTTTGTTACAGAGCATTGGACGGAATAGGGGAGCATTAGGCAAAAAAAACACTAAAAAATTTGCCCTTTCAAATTAGGGCTGCACAAAATAGGGCCAAAACCAATGAATCCTCCCAACCAAACCTGAAATTTGGGCCGGATCTCTCTATCTTGATTGGGCCGAAATCAACCGGCCTTGTAATTCCCTAACCCGAGTAGTCCGGGTTGGCCTCGGGTTCTCGGATTCAACACCCGAACTGGGCAGATCCGGACCAAAAACTGAAAAAAAATGAAAATGAAAAAAAAATATATATATATATATATATATGTTTGTGACGACTTGGGCTTCATTTTCTCCCACTTAGCGGCCGCCCTTTCGGTTTCCAAAATATTTTGAAGTCCAAGATCTTATCTACTTCCGTTGAATCCTTTCCTTTCCCTTCCCTTCAAATCCAGATGCTCTTCGTCTCCTTTCTTTCTTCGTCTTCATCTTCCATCCCTACCGGTTTCTTAAAATTTTCCTCTTTTTATTTTTTATTTTTATTAGTTTTCAATATCCAACTCAGATAAATGGTAAATAATGGAAATGGATTTATGGCTAAATGACATTTTTTGAAATAAGTTTTTTAATAAATGATTCAAGTTTTTAAAAATTAATTAAAAGTTTTTTTTCCCTTAAAATGATTAATTAATTTTGTAAATGATTTATATAATTAATCACTAATGGACCATCGATAAATCAATAATTGACCATAATATATCATCAACTTTTATAGTTAATCACTAATTAATCATAGTCAATCATTAATTGATCATAACAAAAATTAATAATTTTTCAATTAATCAGTGATTAACTATGCTAAATATTAAAAGGTCATTTTCTTTTAAAATGATTAATCAAATTTCTTAAATGATCAATAAATGAATGACCACATAATATAATTAATTTGATCAATCGGGTATTGATTTACGGTCAATTAGATTGACAATAATGTAAATCACTAAATCTGGAAAAATGACAAGTGAATATTTTGCTAAATAAAAAAAAGTTAGGTCATTTATTAGATTAGATGACTAAAAAAACTATCAAGCTTAATTTTCCTAATAGAAAATTCTGCTCATGATCATTGATTGAGTGCCACTAACTTAGTAACTATTTGCAATGTCTGTGATAACTTTAACTATTTTTATTAGGATGACTCACTATTTGGTTGTTTGATTGACTATTATTTATGTTTACCAATGATATGTTTTGAATTTTGGATTTTGCCTACTGTTAGGCTTTAGATACATCTAATGAGGAGTTTGAACTTTGAAGGGTTAATAATTAGTACTACTATGTCTTGAACTAGCATCCAAAGATTTGCAGGATATCACTTTGCAAAACTTATGCATAATTCAACAGGATGAAGACTGAATTAGCCCAATAAAGTAATGGCCAATATTTCAAATCCCATAAACTGAGTAGGCCGACCCAACCCAGGTTGAATTTAGGCCCAACTAGTAGCTCGGGTTTTTGGGTCTTAAGTTAAGCTGCGTCCCACAATTTTTTTGAAAACCGAGCAGCTTGGCCCAATGTAACAACCCAACTTTT
>JAINRI010000025.1:0-14050 GCA_025413485.1 Ficus microcarpa
CAAACCAAACCACACCTAGAATCAACCTAACCAAGCACATAGCACACAAGCACATCTAAGGCAGCCAATAAAACATACATAGGAGCTTATGCTCTTACACAAATTTTGCATAAAAATACACATAAATCTCAAGCTTAAAACTCATTTAAACTTGTTAAAAAGCTTTTAAAAATTTTACCTTCCAAGAAGTGACTTTCGGCTAGGGTTTGGGTACCCGAAAAAAAACTGCTTGCACCACTTTGGTTCAAGGGTTCGGCTGCTCACTCCAAGTGCTCCAAAAATCAAATTTTTGGCTCCTTTAGGGTCTCCTCTCCTTGCTCGGACACTCAAGAGAGTTTAGCCCCAAATCCGAATTTTTTTCTCTCTTTTCTCCCACAAACCCGAGGGCTGCTTGGAGTCAAAACCAAGCTCCAAAACTTTGATCAAATCTCTCTCTCTTGCTCACTAGTCAAACCCGAAACTCAAACCCTAATTTTTACCCCAAAATTTGGTTTTTCTCTTGTGTTTCCCCTGCTCCAAACCCACGGCAACAAGGGCTGTTTGAGCTGCAGAAAATTTTTTTCTTTCTTCCACTCGGTTTCCTAGCTACCCGAAGCAAAGATGAATGGCTTAGGCTTGAAAAATTTTCTGATCTCTCACCCTTTTCTCTCTCGGATTTTTGAGCTTAAAAATGGCAAGAACTTAGTTGCATTTTTTGTTTAAAGTGAATAGAAGACCCATCTATTTATAGGCCAAGAGAGAACTCTCAAAAATCTCATTTTGACCCCTAAATTTTCAAATTTTTTGACTCTTGGCATGCTAGGTGTCCGGAGCTTGTAGGAGTGCAAGACAACTCATGGTGAGTTGGCAAAGGCCACTTGTCTCCTTGTGATTGGTCCAACACATCTCACATAGAATAAAATATTATTTTCTTTTGAGATATCTTGAAAATTTAGGGTTTTATTTAATTAAAAACCTTGAAACTTTGATTGTAAAAATTTAAATTCCAATACTGTAATAATTATTTTACAGTTTGGATTTTTCATAATTACAGTCAAAAAAATCGGATCGAAGATCTTTTCTCAAATCCTTCTGCCTTATGACCTAATGTGGCGTGCTTGATTTTTCTAAGGTGGTTTTAGTTTCTAACTGTCATAAAAATTAGTTCCTGCATTATTTTTCATAAAACGCAGATCTTAAAATTCCTCCGTCATAATTTCGACCATTTTGGTCCAACTTTGACTTTTCGGTCAACAGTTGACTTTTTCGGTCAAAATTTTGACTTTTGTGGAATCGAGTCGGTTTCACTTCTTTTGTTCAAAAAGGCTATTTGCTTCTTCGAACAGTCATTTTTGAGTTTTATTAAGCTATAAAAACTCATAACACATATTAGAGCTCTGAAACAAGCTTTTTCATGAAATTGCATGTACTATTTACATTCAAGTCTTTACAGAAGCTAGTTACATGAAAAACTAGATCTCACAAAATTGGTCGGGCTCAATATTTCTAGAAATTTAAATCATTAAATCTTGCTCTAAATAGTATTTCAATGGTCCCCTTTAAGTCGAAAAATACCTTCCGGATGGTGATTTATGGTACTCAAAATATTTGATGGCTATAGCCTACTCCGTCGAGCAAAAATGGGTATGTATCAAAATTCCAAAGCCTATAGCCTTCTCTCGCAACTGAAAATTTTTCTGTCTCAAAATTTCTACAACTTTGGATCATTAAAAGATACTTTCAACATAATTCTAACGATCCATTTTGTGTCGAAAAACTCCTTCCGGATCACGATTGGACGTATTCTCTATATCTACTCCATTTTCTAAAGCCTATAGCCTTCTCTAGTGAGAGAAAATTGGTCGGGCTCAATATTTCTAGAAATTTAAATCATTAAATCTTGCTCTAAATAGTATTTCAATGGTCCCCTTTAAGTCGAAAAATACCTTCCGGATGGTGATTTATGGTACTCAAAATATTTGATGGCTATAGCCTACTCCGTCGAGCAAAAATGGGTATGTATCAAAATTCCAAAGCCTATAGCCTTCTCTCGCAACTGAAAATTTTTCTGTCTCAAAATTTCTACAACTTTGGATCATTAAAAGATACTTTCAACATAATTCTAACGATCCATTTTGTGTCGAAAAACTCCTTCCGGATCACGATTGGACGTATTCTCTATATCTACTCCATTTTCTAAAGCCTATAGCCTTCTCTAGTGAGAGAAAATTGGTCGGGCTCAATATTTCTAGAAATTTAAATCATTAAATCTTGCTCTAAATAGTATTTCAATGGTCCCCTTTAAGTCGAAAAATACCTTCCGGATGGTGATTTATGGTACTCAAAATATTTGATGGCTATAGCCTACTCCGTCGAGCAAAAATGGGTATGTATCAAAATTCCAAAGCCTATAGCCTTCTCTCGCAACTGAAAATTTTTCTGTCTCAAAATTTCTACAACTTTGGATCATTAAAAGATACTTTCAACATAATTCTAACGATCCATTTTGTGTCGAAAAACTCCTTCCGGATCACGATTGGACGTATTCTCTATATCTACTCCATTTTCTAAAGCCTATAGCCTTCTCTAGTGAGAGAAAATTGGTCGGGCTCAATATTTCTAGAAATTTAAATCATTAAATCTTGCTCTAAATAGTATTTCAATGGTCCCTTTAAGTCGAAAAATACCTTCCGGATGGTGATTTATGGTACTCAAAATATTTGATGGCTATAGCCTACTCCGTCGAGCAAAAATGGGTATGTATCAAAATTCCAAAGCCTATAGCCTTCTCTCGCAACTGAAAATTTTTCTGTCTCAAAATTTCTACAACTTTGGATCATTAAAAGATACTTTCAACATAATTCTAACGATCCATTTTGTGTCGAAAAACTCCTTCCGGATCACGATTGGACGTATTCTCTATATCTACTCCATTTTCTAAAGCCTATAGCCTTCTCTAGTGAGAGAAAATTGGTCGGGCTCAATATTTCTAGAAATTTAAATCATTAAATCTTGCTCTAAATAGTATTTCAATGGTCCCCTTTAAGTCGAAAAATACCTTCCGGATGGTGATTTATGGTACTCAAAATATTTGATGGCTATAGCCTACTCCGTCGAGCAAAAATGGGTATGTATCAAAATTCCAAAGCCTATAGCCTTCTCTCGCAACTGAAAATTTTTCTGTCTCAAAATTTCTACAACTTTGGATCATTAAAAGATACTTTCAACATAATTCTAACGATCCATTTTGTGTCGAAAAACTCCTTCCGGATCACGATTGGACGTATTCTCTATATCTACTCCATTTTCTAAAGCCTATAGCCTTCTCTAGTGAGAGAAAATTGGTCGGGCTCAATATTTCTAGAAATTTAAATCATTAAATCTTGCTCTAAATAGTATTTCAATGGTCCCCTTTAAGTCGAAAAATACCTTCCGGATGGTGATTTATGGTACTCAAAATATTTGATGGCTATAGCCTACTCCGTCGAGCAAAAATGGGTATGTATCAAAATTCCAAAGCCTATAGCCTTCTCTCGCAACTGAAAATTTTTCTGTCTCAAAATTTCTACAACTTTGGATCATTAAAAGATACTTTCAACATAATTCTAACGATCCATTTTGTGTCGAAAAACTCCTTCCGGATCACGATTGGACGTATTCTCTATATCTACTCCATTTTCTAAAGCCTATAGCCTTCTCTAGTGAGAGAAAATTGGTCGGGCTCAATATTTCTAGAAATTTAAATCATTAAATCTTGCTCTAAATAGTATTTCAATGGTCCCCTTTAAGTCGAAAAATACCTTCCGGATGGTGATTTATGGTACTCAAAATATTTGATGGCTATAGCCTACTCCGTCGAGCAAAAATGGGTATGTATCAAAATTCCAAAGCCTATAGCCTTCTCTCGCAACTGAAAATTTTTCTGTCTCAAAATTTCTACAACTTTGGATCATTAAAAGATACTTTCAACATAATTCTAACGATCCATTTTGTGTCGAAAAACTCCTTCCGGATCACGATTGGACGTATTCTCTATATCTACTCCATTTTCTAAAGCCTATAGCCTTCTCTAGTGAGAGAAAATTGGTCGGGCTCAATATTTCTAGAAATTTAAATCATTAAATCTTGCTCTAAATAGTATTTCAATGGTCCCCTTTAAGTCGAAAAATACCTTCCGGATGGTGATTTATGGTACTCAAAATATTTGATGGCTATAGCCTACTCCGTCGAGCAAAAATGGGTATGTATCAAAATTCCAAAGCCTATAGCCTTCTCTCGCAACTGAAAATTTTTCTGTCTCAAAATTTCTACAACTTTGGATCATTAAAAGATACTTTCAACATAATTCTAACGATCCATTTTGTGTCGAAAAACTCCTTCCGGATCACGATTGGACGTATTCTCTATATCTACTCCATTTTCTAAAGCCTATAGCCTTCTCTAGTGAGAGAAAATTGGTCGGGCTCAATATTTCTAGAAATTTAAATCATTAAATCTTGCTCTAAATAGTATTTCAATGGTCCCCTTTAAGTCGAAAAATACCTTCCGGATGGTGATTTATGGTACTCAAAATATTTGATGGCTATAGCCTACTCCGTCGAGCAAAAATGGGTATGTATCAAAATTCCAAAGCCTATAGCCTTCTCTCGCAACTGAAAATTTTTCTGTCTCAAAATTTCTACAACTTTGGATCATTAAAAGATACTTTCAACATAATTCTAACGATCCATTTTGTGTCGAAAAACTCCTTCCGGATCACGATTGGACGTATTCTCTATATCTACTCCATTTTCTAAAGCCTATAGCCTTCTCTAGTGAGAGAAAATTGGTCGGGCTCAATATTTCTAGAAATTTAAATCATTAAATCTTGCTCTAAATAGTATTTCAATGGTCCCCTTTAAGTCGAAAAATACCTTCCGGATGGTGATTTATGGTACTCAAAATATTTGATGGCTATAGCCTACTCCGTCGAGCAAAAATGGGTATGTATCAAAATTCCAAAGCCTATAGCCTTCTCTCGCAACTGAAAATTTTTCTGTCTCAAAATTTCTACAACTTTGGATCATTAAAAGATACTTTCAACATAATTCTAACGATCCATTTTGTGTCGAAAAACTCCTTCCGGATCACGATTGGACGTATTCTCTATATCTACTCCATTTTCTAAAGCCTATAGCCTTCTCTAGTGAGAGAAAATTGGTCGGGCTCAATATTTCTAGAAATTTAAATCATTAAATCTTGCTCTAAATAGTATTTCAATGGTCCCCTTTAAGTCGAAAAATACCTTCCGGATGGTGATTTATGGTACTCAAAATATTTGATGGCTATAGCCTACTCCGTCGAGCAAAAATGGGTATGTATCAAAATTCCAAAGCCTATAGCCTTCTCTCGCAACTGAAAATTTTTCTGTCTCAAAATTTCTACAACTTTGGATCATTAAAAGATACTTTCAACATAATTCTAACGATCCATTTTGTGTCGAAAAACTCCTTCCGGATCACGATTGGACGTATTCTCTATATCTACTCCATTTTCTAAAGCCTATAGCCTTCTCTAGTGAGAGAAAATTGGTCGGGCTCAATATTTCTAGAAATTTAAATCATTAAATCTTGCTCTAAATAGTATTTCAATGGTCCCCTTTAAGTCGAAAAATACCTTCCGGATGGTGATTTATGGTACTCAAAATATTTGATGGCTATAGCCTACTCCGTCGAGCAAAAATGGGTATGTATCAAAATTCCAAAGCCTATAGCCTTCTCTCGCAACTGAAAATTTTTCTGTCTCAAAATTTCTACAACTTTGGATCATTAAAAGATACTTTCAACATAATTCTAACGATCCATTTTGTGTCGAAAAACTCCTTCCGGATCACGATTGGACGTATTCTCTATATCTACTCCATTTTCTAAAGCCTATAGCCTTCTCTAGTGAGAGAAAATTGGTCGGGCTCAATATTTCTAGAAATTTAAATCATTAAATCTTGCTCTAAATAGTATTTCAATGGTCCCTTTAAGTCGAAAAATACCTTCCGGATGGTGATTTATGGTACTCAAAATATTTGATGGCTATAGCCTACTCCGTCGAGCAAAAATGGGTATGTATCAAAATTCCAAAGCCTATAGCCTTCTCTCGCAACTGAAAATTTTTCTGTCTCAAAATTTCTACAACTTTGGATCATTAAAAGATACTTTCAACATAATTCTAACGATCCATTTTGTGTCGAAAAACTCCTTCCGGATCACGATTGGACGTATTCTCTATATCTACTCCATTTTCTAAAGCCTATAGCCTTCTCTAGTGAGAGAAAATTGGTCGGGCTCAATATTTCTAGAAATTTAAATCATTAAATCTTGCTCTAAATAGTATTTCAATGGTCCCCTTTAAGTCGAAAAATACCTTCCGGATGGTGATTTATGGTACTCAAAATATTTGATGGCTATAGCCTACTCCGTCGAGCAAAAATGGGTATGTATCAAAATTCCAAAGCCTATAGCCTTCTCTCGCAACTGAAAATTTTTCTGTCTCAAAATTTCTACAACTTTGGATCATTAAAAGATACTTTCAACATAATTCTAACGATCCATTTTGTGTCGAAAAACTCCTTCCGGATCACGATTGGACGTATTCTCTATATCTACTCCATTTTCTAAAGCCTATAGCCTTCTCTAGTGAGAGAAAATTGGTCGGGCTCAATATTTCTAGAAATTTAAATCATTAAATCTTGCTCTAAATAGTATTTCAATGGTCCCCTTTAAGTCGAAAAATACCTTCCGGATGGTGATTTATGGTACTCAAAATATTTGATGGCTATAGCCTACTCCGTCGAGCAAAAATGGGTATGTATCAAAATTCCAAAGCCTATAGCCTTCTCTCGCAACTGAAAATTTTTCTGTCTCAAAATTTCTACAACTTTGGATCATTAAAAGATACTTTCAACATAATTCTAACGATCCATTTTGTGTCGAAAAACTCCTTCCGGATCACGATTGGACGTATTCTCTATATCTACTCCATTTTCTAAAGCCTATAGCCTTCTCTAGTGAGAGAAAATTGGTCGGGCTCAAATTTCTAGAAATTTAAATCATTAAATCTTGCTCTAAATAGTATTTCAATGGTCCCTTTAAGTCGAAAAATACCTTCCGGATGGTGATTTATGGTACTCAAAATATTTGATGGCTATAGCCTACTCCGTCGAGCAAAAATGGGTATGTATCAAAATTCCAAAGCCTATAGCCTTCTCTCGCAACTGAAAATTTTTCTGTCTCAAAATTTCTACAACTTTGGATCATTAAAAGATACTTTCAACATAATTCTAACGATCCATTTTGTGTCGAAAAACTCCTTCCGGATCACGATTGGACGTATTCTCTATATCTACTCCATTTTCTAAAGCCTATAGCCTTCTCTAGTGAGAGAAAATTGGTCGGGCTCAATATTTCTAGAAATTTAAATCATTAAATCTTGCTCTAAATAGTATTTCAATGGTCCCTTTAAGTCGAAAAATACCTTCCGGATGGTGATTTATGGTACTCAAAATATTTGATGGCTATAGCCTACTCCGTCGAGCAAAAATGGGTATGTATCAAAATTCCAAAGCCTATAGCCTTCTCTCGCAACTGAAAATTTTTCTGTCTCAAAATTTCTACAACTTTGGATCATTAAAAGATACTTTCAACATAATTCTAACGATCCATTTTGTGTCGAAAAACTCCTTCCGGATCACGATTGGACGTATTCTCTATATCTACTCCATTTTCTAAAGCCTATAGCCTTCTCTAGTGAGAGAAAATTGGTCGGGCTCAATATTTCTAGAAATTTAAATCATTAAATCTTGCTCTAAATAGTATTTCAATGGTCCCCTTTAAGTCGAAAAATACCTTCCGGATGGTGATTTATGGTACTCAAAATATTTGATGGCTATAGCCTACTCCGTCGAGCAAAAATGGGTATGTATCAAAATTCCAAAGCCTATAGCCTTCTCTCGCAACTGAAAATTTTTCTGTCTCAAAATTTCTACAACTTTGGATCATTAAAAGATACTTTCAACATAATTCTAACGATCCATTTTGTGTCGAAAAACTCCTTCCGGATCACGATTGGACGTATTCTCTATATCTACTCCATTTTCTATATTTCTAGAAAAATTGTAACGCCCACCTAGCGTAGGCCGTTACCTTGCTTACTTAACATACATTCATAAATAAACTTAAACACATTGATTGAAAACACAGCGGAAATTTTTTTTTTTTTTTTTTTATAGCATTGACAAAACACTATAAACATAAAGTCATACTGTTTTTGCATACTAGTATATTAATTACCAGTTAATATAAAATATTTCATAATTTACATAAAACCACAAAACACGTAGCGATACCCATAATCCACTCATTCACAGTCCCTTGGCTCGCTACTCCATCTTGCATCTTTTTCAGATAGCTGGTTCCTTACCTACAGCATAAACTCAAACCGTGAGCTAGAGCTCAGTAAGTACAACTCTTAAGCCGTAAAGAAAATATAGCATAAACAGGAAATACACATAGCAAGTATTGACCATGTTATGCTTTCTTATCTCTACTCATTATGGGCCCTTACCTCGTGTGTTCGTAACCGGCGCGCGACTATGAATTGGTTGGGGCGGCCAAACCTTATCCAACTCAATCCACAGTCCAACCCAACCTGGCGTGGGTGGTACGACACATCGCTTATTAACTTACTTATTCTTACTATTAGTGAACATACATTCTGTTGTCACCTTTTTGATTCTATTATTTATGCCCTAGCATAATAATCATATCATAACATAATTATATTGCATACATGTTAACTAACACATAGCACATAACACATCATAGACATCTAGTAATATATACTAGTAGCTTATGCTGTAGACGGTGTTGTACTTACCGTCTATCCGTGTGCTGCTTGTCTTACTCCTCTTCGAGCTTTAATTGCAGAATCCCTCCTGCTCGATCGAAGGACGTACATGAGATTTCTAATCTATATCATGTGGGTTTTCGGTGATATGTCCCCCCTAACATAAACCATGCATACATAAGGGTGACTACCTTAGTAGTCTTATAGATCATACATCGTGATCTAAAAAGATACGTTGGATATCCATTTATACACTTAGCCCATTATAAACATGTCGGGTTAGATTAACATCAACCCTTGGCTTTGATCAACAATTTATGGGTCAACCAAGGTTAACCCTTGTGATCTCTAACGTGAATCCCTATTCGGCTTACTTAGGATTGTGGGACTAAGTCCCGATAACTCGGGTATAATTCCCGGTTATCATACGTCTTAACATTTCTTGAACACTTAGCTTAAAATCCATTTGCTTTGAAAACTTAACTTAGAAACCATTTTCTTTAAAAACTTAACTTACATTCTTCTTCATAAAAACACTTAGCTTTAAAACTTAATCTTATCAACTTTTTCGTAAAAATTCGTAAATCTTGCCTTATAATTTCATAAAATCATTTGGGGGTCGGAAACTGCTTTTGGGACAGTTTCCATACTTGAAACAACGTGTTTAGTTGAAAAACGTTTTTCCTAAAGGGTTCTATAAAATCTTGCACAGAAATCTTGGATTCCTGCGCAGTTTTGGCATTTCAGTTTATAGTTAAAAATCGCTTTTGAATTTGAAAATGTTTCCTTCACGAAAGTTCTAGCCCTCGAAGAGTTCTAAAACTTTCATGTTTTGAGAAATTTCTGATTCTGTACCGATTGGTACCAGTTTTTAATTGAAAACGAGTTAACTTTGAAAACCGAGTCTTACAGACCTCTATCGGGTTTCCTTGAAAAAGAAGGCTGTTGGAGCCTTATTTTGGAAAACTGGCCGCGTTGGCCGCTAGGAAACAACCTAGTCTACAACTTTCGTGTTTTAAGTTTTTGCCCATTCGGCCTCTAAAGGCCTGTAATCCGTGTTTTACCGAAACAGCTCCCTGGAACCCGAGAGCTAGTTTTGGTTCTTACATTTATTGTTACGTCCTAAGTCGCGGGTTCTAACTCGACCGCCCACATCGGGAGATAATCAACAAACATGCAGCGCATTCTAACGTCCCTTAACCCTATCATACAGCCCATGTGATCTTGCAACCCAAAAATCCGAACTCCTATCCTAGGGTTGCATATCCACTAGCTTAGCATACATCACACCATTCATGCATTTGGTTCATAAAAACATAACATACATGCATAAAACTAAATAACCTAATTTGGGGACATATTACCTAATTCAAACCCTAACATGCCAATCTAGCAAAACAAGCACATAGCATAATTATGAGCATAAAATAAACCAAACCACACCTAGAATCAACCTAACCAAGCACTAAGCACACAAGCACATCTAAGGCAGCCATAAAACATACATAGGAGCTTATGCTCTTACAAAATTTTGCATGAAATACACATAAATCACATGCTTAAAACTCATTTAAACTTGTAAAAAGCTTTTAAAAATTTTACCTTCCAAGAAGTGACTTTCGGCTAGGGTTTGGGTACCCGAAAAAAACTGCTTGCACCACTTGGTTCAAGGGTTCGGCTGCTCACTCCCACGCACCAAAAATCAAATTTTTGGCTCCTTTGGTCTCCTCTCCTTGCTCGGCACTCAAGAAGTTTAGCCCCAAATCTGAATTTTTTTCTCTCTTTTCTCACACAAACCCGAGGGCTGCTTGGAGTGAATCAAGCTCCAAAACTTTGATCAAACTCACTCTCTTGCTCACTAAGCAAACCCGAACTCTAACCCTAATTTCTACCCCAAAATTTGGTTTTTCTCTTGTGTTTCCCCTGCTCCAAACCCACGGCAACAAGGGCTGTTTGGCTGCAGAAAATTTTTCTTTTCTTCCACTCGGTTTCCTAGCTACCCGAAGCAAGATGATGGCTTGGACTTGAAAAATTTTCTGATCTCTCTCCCTTTCTCTCGGATTTTTGAGCTGAAAATTGCAAGAGTTAGTTGCATTTTTCATTAAAATGAATAGAGAACCACCCCTTTTATAGACAACTTGGAGACTTTTGAAATAGATTTTGACCCCAAAATTTTCAAATTTTGGACTTTGGCATGCTAGGTGTCCGGACTTGGGAGTGCAAGACAACTCATGGTGAGTTGGCATAGGCCATTGTCTCTTGTGATTGGTCCAACACATCTCACATAGAATAAAATATTATTTCTTTTGAGATATCTTAAATTTAGGGTTTGTTTGATAAAAACTTGAAACTTTGATTGTAAAAATTTAAATTCCAATACTGTAATAATTATTTTACAGTTTGGATTTTTCATAATTACAGTCAAAAAAATCGGATCGAAGATCTTTTCTCAAATCCTTCTGCCTCGTGACTTAATGTGGCGTGCTTGATTTTTCTAAGGTGGTTTTAGTTTCTAACTGTCATAAAAATTAGTTCCTGCATTATTTTTCATAAAACGCAGATCTTAAAATTCCTCCGTCATAATTTCGGCCATTTTGGTCCAACTTTGACTTTTCGGTCAACAGTTGACTTTTTCGGTCAAAATTTTGACTTTTGTGGAATCGAGTCGGTTTCACTTCTTATTGTTCAAAAAGGCTATTTGCTTCTTCGAACAGTCATTTTTGAGTTTTATTAAGCTATAAAAACTCATAACACATATTAGAGCTCTGAAACAAGCTTTTTCATGAAATTGCATGTACTATTTACATTCAAGTCTTTACAGAAGCTAGTTACATGAAAAACTAGATCTCACATATTCTCTATATCTACTCCATTTTCTAAAGCCTATAGCCTTCTCTAGTGAGAGAAAATTGGTCGGGCTCAATATTTCTAGAAATTTAAATCATTAAATCTTGCTCTAAATAGTATTTCAATGGTCCCCTTTAAGTCGAAAAATACCTTCCGGATGGTGATTTATGGTACTCAAAATATTTGATGGCTATAGCCTACTCCGTCGAGCAAAAATGGGTATGTATCAAAATTCCAAAGCCTATAGCCTTCTCTCGCAACTGAAAATTTTTCTGTCTCAAAATTTCTACAACTTTGGATCATTAAAAGATACTTTCAACATAATTCTAACGATCCATTTTGTGTCGAAAAACTCCTTCCGGATCACGATTGGACGTATTCTCTATATCTACTCCATTTTCTAAAGCCTATAGCCTTCTCTAGTGAGAGAAAATTGGTCGGGCTCAATATTTCTAGAAATTTAAATCATTAAATCTGCTCTAAATAGTATTTCAATGGTCCCCTTTAAGTCGAAAAATACCTTCCGGATGGTGATTTATGGTACTCAAAATATTTGATGGCTATAGCCTACTCCGTCGAGCAAAAATGGGTATGTATCAAAATTCCAAAGCCTATAGCCTTCTCTCGCAACTGAAAATTTTTCTGTCTCAAAATTTCTACAACTTTGGATCATTAAAAGATACTTTCAACATAATTCTAACGATCCATTTTGTGTCGAAAAACTCCTTCCGGATCACGATTGGACGTATTCTCTATATCTACTCCATTTTCTAAAGCCTATAGCCTTCTCTAGTGAGAGAAAATTGGTCGGGCTCAAAATTTCTAGAAATTTAAATCATTAAATCTTGCTCTAAATAGTATTTCAATGTTCCCATTAAAGTCGAAAAATACCTTCCGGCCAAGATGGATATCATGTATAAGGGACATACAACCAAAAGTAGATGTAAGTGTTGGTAGGTCACCAACACCTTACGAAAGGATCCTGATCCTATATTTTTGGTATATCAGGAAAGTGAATTGCCGTTGCCGACAAATTTAAGGAACGCAACTTTAAGGATACGACACTAGAAGTAAGTACAAACCTCACCTGCAGTATGAAAGCTAGTAAATTATGTTCAAGTATGTGGTTTTCAAATATGCTGCAATATGTTGTGTGTTATATCTATGAAATGCCATGCTTTATAAAAAGTGCTATTTTTGCAAAATGCTATGTTTATAAAAAGTGCTATTTTTGCAAAAGATTATAAAAGTGCTATATTTACAAAATATCATGTTTATTAAAATGTCATGTTTGCAAATGCCATGAATGAAAAGAATGCCATGCCATGTTATGAATGAGATAAAAAGTATGTTATCATATAGTGACATCATAAGGTATGTTCACTAAGGATAAATAACATTGTAAGAAATCACAAGTAAAATGTCGTACCAACCTCCCCCAAGGTGGAGGATTTTTCATGTTAAAGTAAAGGATTCACCCTCTCGTTGATATGGGAGGGTGTAATCACCCAATGTTCTCAGAGCAGTTAGGGACCGTGTAACCCCTAACTGTATCTGGAGGCGCGCTAAATAAATGATGGTACGTACACTATGGGGCCCATAAGGAAAGATAAGTAAGTTAAAAGAAATGCATAAATGGAACATAAATGGTTCACGCATATGCATATGATTATGAATGTTTTCAAGATGTTTTAATGTTTTGTGAGATTATGTTTGTGCTTACTGGGCGAAAGCTCATCCAGTTATATT
This sequence comes from Ficus microcarpa, assembly GCA_025413485.1. Lineage (NCBI taxonomy): Eukaryota > Viridiplantae > Streptophyta > Magnoliopsida > Rosales > Moraceae > Ficus > Ficus microcarpa. The sequence goes on from JAINRI010000025.1 coordinate 13,453, forward strand.
TCATACTGTAGGTAAGAAACCTGCATCGTAAATGGTGGGCATTGTGAAGATGATGTGGTGGCGGACGAAGGCGGTGTGGATACCACTACGTATTATTTCCGCAATCTTTTGATAAGTAAAGAAGTTTTGTATATAGGTATATGCATAATGAAGACAAATTATGCTTTATGGTATTTTGGAACTAAATACCTTAAGTAAACTTTTACTTAAGTAGTAATGATATATTGCTAAAAACAAATGTTTTTATAAGTATGTTTAAAAAAAAATATATTCCTAATTTTCAAGTAAAGTTAAGTAAGTATGTAAGGCGTGACGGCCCTACGTAGTAAGGGGTCGTCACACCCAACACGTCCATGCAGCCCATGAATTCCGAACCCTAACCTAGGGTTGCATGGTCTAGCATGTTCATGCCATTCCACCATTCTCATTCATGCATACAATTCCATTCTAGCACATCCTAACATACAATCACATAATTAATCATACATCTAAGGGACATATAACCTCATGTAAGCTCTAGCATGCAATCCTAGCATACAAAACCAATCATAAAAATATTAATGACATAATTAAACCAAACCACCCTTAAGCCTAACTA
>JAINRI010000026.1:0-75000 GCA_025413485.1 Ficus microcarpa
ATCAAGCACTAAGCAACTTATGGGCATAAAAATAAATTTGAGCTTATGCTCTACAAACTTGGCTTGAATAAATACATTTAAATCTTGACTTAAAAACTTGATTGAAATAATATTAGAGCTTTTGGAAAAATTACCTCAAATAGGTAGGGTTTGGCTTTAAGGTTTGGAACCAAAAATCACCCTTGACCCTAAGCTTGCACAACCGGTTCTAGCTCACCAAAAGACACCAAAACTTGGTTGTTTTGGACTTAAAACTTGCCTCCACCTAATGCACGACCACACCTAAGGGCTGCACCCAAAAATCAGAAAATTTTTTCCCTTGGTTTCCTGTACAAACCCGTGGGCTTCTTAGGAAGAAAAACGGTTTCGGAAACTTACCCCAAGCTTGCTCGGTTGAAACCCGAACTCTCCCCTAGAGTTTTCCTTCAATTTTTGACCCTTTTTTTTTCTCTCTTTCCCCTGCTCACTGCCCACAGCCACAGCCAATAAAATGGGCTGGAAAATTTTTTTTACTCTTCCTCTTGCTTTCCCTACCAAACCGAACACACATACAAGGTTGGTTCAAGAAATTTTTTTGTTTCTCTTCCACTTTCTCACTCGGTTTTGGGCTGAAGAAAATTGACCAAAGTTTAGTTATGTTTTGTGATTTAAAAAGGGTGGAGAGCACCCCTATTTATAGGCAATGTGGGACTCTTAAATCATAAAATTTTGACCCCAAAACTTTTGAAATTTTGCACAAAAAGCCCCCCTAGGTGGCCGGCCATGGTTGCTTGGAGAACAAGGTGGAATTGTTTAGAACAAGACACATGACTTGTGTAGATTTGTTCTCAAAAAGGTAGGTGATGTCATAAATCCAAAAATTATGATGTCATAATTCCATAAAGCTTGTTTGGCTGCTTTTTCAAATAAGCAGTATAGTTTTAACTTAACACAGATAAATTTAATACTGTGTTGTACTAATATACAGTATTAATATTTTATACTGTCATAAAAATTTTATCTGTGAAAAACCGGGCTGAAAAATTTTTTCTTTATTTTCTCAAACCCTTTTGCCCTGTACTCTAATTTTTCGTGCTTGATTTTTCTACGGCGGTTTTGGTTCTTATTTACGTCAACTTATCCAAAAAAAAATGGATTTTCGCAATATTTTTCCTATACTGCGAGTTATAAAAAGTACACTTAGGATTTTGACCATTTTGGTCAAACTTTGACTTTTTCAGGTCAAAGTTGACTTTTTTGGTCAACCCTTTGACTTTCCTAGAATCATGTAAAATTCATCTCTTTCCATCCGAAAAGACCATTTATCAATCAAAACAAGCATATTCAAGTCTTTTAAAATTATAAGAGCTCGTAACACATAATGGAGTTCTAACGTGAACTTTTTCCTAAAATGCCGGTACGGCATACATTCAATCCCTTCTAGAAGGAAAGATATTCACATAGAAAAGCAGGTATTACAGCTTATGCTCTTACATACCAACATGAAATGCACATAAACCGTTGAATCATAGCTTAATTGAATTGCTTAAAGGGTTTAGAAGGTTACCTTTAAGCTTGGAGAATGGTTCTAAGTCTTGAATCAAAATTTTCCCTCCTTGCTTTGGTTCCTCCAAAAATTCCGACCACCCTTTCTTTTTCTTTCTTTGTTTTTTTTTTTTCCTCTTTGGGGTTCGGCTCCTAAGGGGAAAGAAAGACTTGAGAGTGAACTAAAAAGGTTAAGGTTTCACTAAGTGGTCCAAACTTATCTCCACCTCATCTATTTATAGGTGAAATTTATTTTCTTTTCTAGATTTATTTTTATTTCCAAAATTACATATTAGTTCTTAAAAGCAAAATATTTGCCCAATAATCCAATGAAGTGGCCGGTCATGAGGGTTGCTTATAGCCCAAGTAATCTTTCAACGTTTATCCACTTAATACTTTCTTGATTTTTCTAAAAATCCATAAATTCATATAATTATCCCAAGATGAGGTGTCCTCCCATTAGGGCCTCATTTGGCTTTCCTTCTAAAATATAGTCTATTTTCATACCAATGCAGATATTACAAATACTGTTTTCAACTAAGAACAGTACTGTTATACTGGATTGCAGTCCAGAATTCATATGTGTATTATTCGATTGCGTATTAATTTTTCTTATGACTTAAATCTACTTAGCCCTTATTGTCCTAAATAATGTGCTTGATTTTTCTATAGTGGTCTTGAACCTTATTCTTACTATATCACCCGTGATGACAGTTTTTCACGGTATAATTTCCATATCGCTTGCTGTACTGCAGTACCGTCGTAATTATGCCTTAGGTCATTTTAGTCAAATGTTGACCGGAATAAAATCATAAACTTTTATTATGCCTTTTTCCTCAAAAGGCCTTATGCTTAGCTAAGTTGTGACGCCCCGACCACCCACGTAGGGCCGACCACGCGAATGGGGGCCGTTACCTTACTTACTTGACTTAACTTAACTTAGTTTCTAAATCTAATACTTAGACTAATCGGGAAAAATTTCAGAATAATTTTTTTTTCTTTTAAAAGTTCATTCTTTTTCTTTTGAACTTCATTTTAAAAAAAATCGTAACTTGAAATCATTACATTCATAAAACATAACATGGAATTCTTTTTCTTTTTGAACTTCATTTTTAAAATCATAATTTGAAAACATTACATACATACATAAACTTGTGCATATGGGTAAACTTCATCATGAATACCTATTACTTGTCATGCTGATTATAAGGTCCCATAATAACCTTTTAACCGGACTTTAAACATTATATACATAACGTAACTTGATACTTAAACATACTTGAAAAACTTCATAATTAAAGATTTACGGAAAATATGCGTAGTGGTATCTCATACTGCCCTTCACTTGCTACATCATCTCCATAGCCCACCGGTGAAGCTGCAGACCTTTTATCTTTACCTACAATATGGAATATATCTGATGAGTTTTCGCCCAGCAAGTACAAACATTATCTTACAAAAACATGTTAACATCACATAACATATGCATGAACCATTTATGTTCAATTGGGAATCTTTTATGATCGATTATTATCTTAAACTTATTATCTTTCTTTAACATGTGGGCCCCTTGTGTACGTACCAGATGCGCACTCTCCAGATAAAGTTAGGGTTTGTAAGGTCCCTAACAGTTCTGGGAATCATAACATAACATAACCGATTACACCCTCACGCATCAACGAAAGGTTGATAATTATAACTTGAACTTGAAACATATATCCTCCACCTAGCGAGAGGCTGGTACAACACCTTACTTGTGTGTTCTTACCATGTGGTTTAATATTAGTGAGCATGCCTCATGATGTCACTTTATCATATCCTATACATACACATGACATAATTTAACATAACATGGCATGTCTTGAAAAACATGACATTCTTTAAACATGACATTCATAACATAGCATTCATATCATCATATTCATAACATATCATACTTGAAAATAGGTTACTATTTTCCATACCGCAGGTGAAGTTTGTACTTACCTGAGGTTCTACGCTCTTGACTTACTGTTCCAACATGATACATCAACAGGTTCCTATTCCTGTTTCAATCAAGGTGTAAGATAAGATTATCCTATCTTACCATAAAATATTACATATGATGTTGGTATCCTAACCAATATCTATGAGCAATCCTAGTCATATGTCCCCCCCTATATCTCTCATGCTAAACCTGTTTGGTTACCTTCTTATCCTTGGGCTTATGTTTTACCTGGTCCGTAATCCATCGGGTTATTATCAATAACCCTAAGTCTTAGCCCATTTTATTAACCTTGGTATCCTTTAGGGTTATCTTGGATAACCCGTAAGGTCAAACATAGTCAAACTTTTGGTCAACCAAAGTCAACATCTGGTCAACTAGGGTCAACCCTCTTTGGGTCAAATTTTGGGCTTTGGGCTTAGCCCAATAACTCAGATATTTTAAGACCCGAAATTTTGTAGACTTGTAATCTCCTTGTTCATAAGGAATTAGAGTCTAATTTATGTGTTTATGATGTGTTATATGAAAAATTATGAATAATGATGAGAAATTCATAATTTTATTTAAACAATGTTCGGGTCCTCATTTAATGATTATGAGACTCAATTAATGATTTACGAGTCAAGAATGAGGTTTTTAAAGGAAAAAGAACGAAAAAGGATGAAATTTTACGAAAGTCAACTTTGACCGAAAAAGTCAAAGGTTTGACCAAAAAGTCAAAGTTTGACCGGGACGGGTCACAACGTTGACTTCACAAGTATGATGAAGGAATATGGAAAGAATCTCCGAAAATGAAGTTTTATAAGCCATAAATCCACCCTAGAAAAATCAAGCACACCGAAATCGAATTAAGGACAAAAAGGTCTCCGATGTCACGACCCGATTACTCTCAACATCCACGCGGACGCTGCCCGCGCGAACCTGGAGCGTTCGGTCCGTGACATTTACTTAACTTACTTACTTGCTTGATATGAAAAAAATATAAAGTTACCCAAATTTTAGAGTAAATTTTTTTTTTCTTTCTTTTCTAAAATCGTTACTAGAAAACATCTTTTGCGGAAATCATAGAACTTTAACTCAAGTAAAATATAGCTTAAAACTGCTTTTCTTTTATAAACTTTATCTGATGTACTCACTCGAGTACTGAGCTTTCACCTATGAGGAAAGCTCCATACATACATACATACATAATCTAAATCGTGGACCAGATCCGACCTACAGCGGACCGGTACAACACGTGGCAACTGGCTTGCCATACTGCTAAAACTGAAAACTGAACCATACATGCTAAAACATAATGAAAATACATTTTCATTTTAAACGCATTTCGGAAACCCCGTAGCAGTCCATACCCACGTTTCATATTCTGTTGCACCATCTCTCCACAGCTTGTATCAGGAAGTGCCAGTAGGAGACTTACCTACAGCATGAATGTAAGCAATGAGCTAAAAAGCTCAGTAAGCACAACGTCCTATCCGCATGCAACTAAATGCACGAAAACGTGTACCAATTATGATTTATTATTAAAATCATTTATGGTCTTATTACTGATCTTATCTTGCTACTATAACATGTGTGTATGTACTTAGGTATGTAACCATGGAGTGATTGAAGGTGGTCTGACCAAACCAACTTAAACCATGAAACACACAGTTTAACATGGAGTAGTGGAGGCAGCCCTTCCATATCAAGTCAAACCATGGAACATGCCGTTTAAACTTACCACAAAGGCAAGCTAGTACAACACAACATGTCCTACTTGACTTAACTCTTGCTTACCATGTGACTTATTTTTGGTGGACATGCTTCGTGATGTCACAAATTTAACATAAAACATACTACATGCTTGACATAATATAAACATACTGCATAACATGTACATAACATGAACATACTGCTTAACCTAACATAGAACGTACTACATGTTTAACATGCATGGACATACGGCATAACATCATATCACATAACACATAACATGTACATACTGCATAACATAACATATTGCATAACTAAACATACTACATACCTTGACTTATCACATAAACATACTACTTAACATATTGCATAACATAAACATACTGCATAGCATCATGAAATCCTATTCATGATTTCTTAACACATCATATGTAACTAACATGTGTTCATGCCGTAGGCGGAATTGTACTTACCTTTCCGTCATACATTCTTGCTTAACTGTCCATTCCTAGTGCTGTTCCACTCCTGGTACAGCTGCAGGTTCTGCCTGCTTGACATAGGACATGATCTACTTAAACTCGTAAAAATGCTGGTAAACTAACCAACATGTTTACATGATCTTGGTTGTATGTCCCCTTATGTGCAAAGCATCTAACTTGGTTACTCTTGGTAACCTGGCGTGCTAAGCCAAACTAAACCTCTAAGGGTTGCTTATCTTAATCTGAAACTATCGGGTCATATCTGATAACCCTTTAGTTGAGCTTAAACTGTATCCCTTTGGGTTACTTTGGATAACCCTTAAGGATAAACTAAACCCAATACTATTAGTTAACCAAAAGTCAACTAAAGTCAACCTTGGTCAACGGGGGTCAACTATGGTCAACTCTCTATGGTCAACCTTTCGGGTCTCGGGCTTGACCCGGTAACTCGGGTATAACTCCCGATTACCATTCGTGAACTAAACGTGAGCTATAACTTTGCTTAAAAACCACTTTTCCATACTTGGAAAAACACTTAGGGAAAAATCCCAAAATTTCACTTTTCGTGTAAAAATTCTTAACTTAATTCATAAAATCCAAACTCATGGATTTATACTTCGTAAAATTATTTTAGGTTGAAAACCGTCTTTGGAACGATTTTCCGAGTCAAAATACTCATTTAAGGTTGAAAAACCATTTTCTAGAATCACTTGATAAAACTTGTGGTGCAGGGATTTCGGATTCTCTGAGCACCCTTCATAAAACAATTTTTGTTTTAAAATCGGTACGTAATCTGAAAAAGTTTTCTTCATGAAAGTTCTAGCTCTCGAAAAATACTAAAACTTTCATGTTTTACAAAACTCCTAATTCGGCCTAGTTTCGTACCAGTTTTGAGTTGAAACTGGCTGACTCCTGGAACGAACTGGGTTTGGGGGCTTAAATGCTTAGCCACGGGTTTTGGCATTTTTGAAGGCCATTGAAGCCTTATTTCGGAAAACGGCTCAAAAAACCCCCTAGAAAAAGTTGTTCTGGACAACTTTCATGTTTTACGTTTTCCCAAATTCGGCCTCTAAAGGCATGTTATTTTTCGTTTACGAAAACTGGGTAGATTAATCCGAACCTACCAATTTCGTGCTTACTTGATTTTACGCGTCCTACTTCACGGAATCTAACTCAACCGATCACTCGAGAGCCTAAATGAACAACATGCACGTTAACTAACGTCCCACATGTGTTGACATGTCATCCCCTCGTGGTCATGCAAACCAAATCCGGACTACTTAAACCTAGGTTTGCATGTGTTCTAGGGTTTGCATAAACATGAACTTGCATCAAACAAACCATACCAAAGCTATGTCTAACACCCTAGCATTCATGCCACACACGGCTGCACCTAGGGCAGGGACTTAATCAACCAATAAACCATGCAAACCATGCACTCATGCAAGCATAAAACATAGCACAACAAACATAAATCATGCATAGCTAAACTACTAACCATACACCCTAATCAAGCATCACATTCCTAACCTAAGCATAACCAAAATTTAATGAGCTTAAGCCCTTACATTCTTGCTTGAAAATACATCATAAACTCCCAATTTAAAGTTTGAATCAAAAGCTTTAGGGTTTAGGGCTTTACCTCACATTTTCGGAAGTTGGTTCACACTAAGGGAGCCGAACTCCCTTGGTTGCTTGGCTGCTCCTTTGCAGCCGAATTCTCCCCACCAAAGGGGCTCTAATTTCAGCCATGCACACATACACACATACACATAATTATCCATCAAATCTTGCATGGAAAAATTTACTTAAAATTTAAGGGTTTACCTTGACTTACCCATGGGTTGGTTAGAGTTCTAGGATCTGAAAATCCATCTTTCTTTGGCTGCCACTTGCTCTCGGTTTTGGGCTCCAAAATGCACCAAAAATTTTCACCATCCTTGGTGAATCCTTGCAGCCAAAGCCGAGCCCTCTTGGCTGTCCAAACCCACGAAAAATCTGCTCCTTCTTGGCCGAAATCAGCCACCCACCAAGCACCAAATCACCTTGGTTTCTTGGTTGGTTTCTTCTTCTCCATCACACACGGCCACACACCTTGGATTGGCCTGAAAATTTTCTCACTTTCTCTCCTCACTAACCCACGGCTTTTTGGTCAGAAAATCTGGAAAAATTTCCAGATTTTCCTTGCTTGCTCCATGCTCAAAACTGAGCACTCCCTATGGTGGATAACATGTGATTTTTTTCCAACTTTTGGCTTACCTTTTCTCTCCCCTTTGGCTCACGGATTTTCTGGGGAAAAATTGGCCATAATTTGGCTGCTTTTCTCCATTTTTCAGCAGCAAAATCTGTCCAAATGTATGGGTATTTATAGGCATTTTTCAACTTTGTGAAAATTGCATTTTAACCCCTAACTTTTCCATTTCTCTTGCTTTCTCCCCAAGGTGGCCGGCTGTCCCAAGCTCAGCAGCAGCTGGCTTTGCTGATGTCATGGCTGACCTCACTTGGCTTACATCATCGCTTACCTCACAATTTTCTAAAATTACACTTTTGCCCCCAAAAATGGAAATTCTTGCAAAAATGCCCTCTAGGTGTCCGATTGTCCTAAAAATCAACACACCCATCCTATTTTATGATTTCATCATCTTGGTGACTTCATGTGCTCATATCGTCAAATTTCTAAAATTTACACTTTTGCCCCAAAAGTGAAAATTTTTGCATTTATGTCCATAAATATTGACCATAATGCTTGCTTTTCAAGCAAATATCATTCTTTTCATGATTTTATGTGATTTTCTCATACTTGAATCACATATTTTCTAAAATTACGTTTTTGCCCCGAAAGACAAAATCCTTGCAATTTCATCCCCAAAAGTGGCCGGTCCTTATTCTTTTCTTGCAAGGCAAGTCATTACCTTATTGTGACATCATCTAACGACGTCACTTTGCTTACTTCACATATTTTCCAAAATTTACACTTTTTCCCCAAAAGTGAAAATTTTGACATTTTTGCCCTTTGACTTTGACTGGTCTTTTTGGGTGATTTCTTGACTAAAATGTCATTCTTGACCTTAACTAATGCTAGAGATGCTTGATTTCTAGGGTGTTTCTTGATACCATTCTATTGTCTATTTGGGCTATCTCGCCCATACTGACATATTTTGCAGTATTTTCTCATATTGCATCATTTTTCACTGTCGAGTCAACCGTTGACCACTCTTGGTCAAACTTTGACTTTCTTGGTCAAAGTTGACTTTTTCGATCAAACTTTGACTTTTTCGGAACCGCGTCCTATTTCGTCCTTTTCGACCTGAAAGGGCGTTTTCTAACCTTAAAAATCTATTCTGAGTCTTATTGAGCCATAAGACTTCGTAAAACGTGTGAAAAACTCTTAACTGAGTTTTTCCGAAAACATCTCAACATATGCTCATAATTCCTCTTTTAAAAGGAAAATGGCATCATGAAAATTCTAGGTATCACATCCGAAAAATTGGAGAAAGAGAGTTTCGGTCCAAAATTTACATGGAAGAATTTTTGGACCAAAATATAAAATAAGAATGCTCATCACAGTATTGAAAATAACTGTAGAGCGCGAAAGGAGCTGTGAAAGAACGAAATGGCCAAACAAGACCTTGGTAGAGCTAGTGGAAGATGACCTCACCTCAATGACATCACCTTCCACTAACTCAAAGTTGCATCATGTGGGACTTCCCCATGCATGATGGCCGGCCACCCATGGGAGACAAAAGGAAAAGAAAAAAAAAAGGGAAAGCCTAGAATTAAGGAGAAAAGGTGCACCAACTTTTGTCCATCACAAGTCTCCCATCCCCTAGTCACTTTTGCTTAAAATAATGAGTCAAACCTATGCCTCTCTCCCTTGAAAATCCTGCTGCAACACACCCCTCCACTCCCATGTTCGGCAGCCCAAGGAAAAAAAAATGGTAACAAGACATGACACAAAGCCATGATTTAAGGGCCAAAAAGGGGGAGTTAGTAGGGGAAATTTCTAGGGATCTCTAGGGCCATTCATGGATTGCCACATGTCCCTCTTTTTCCTCAAATTTTTAGCAGCCATGCCCCCCCTTAACTCCCATGTTCGGCAACTAGAAGGAAAAAGAAAAGAAATTGGTTTGGTTTTGGTAACTAAATGGCAATTCAATCCCAACCAAGTCAAGGACAAACCCATGCCCATGACATCACTTCCCACTAACCTAAGATAACTTGTGAAGCTCTCTTTCCCCCTCCCCTTTAGTCGGCAGCAGCTAAGGGCAGCAAAAGGAGTGGACAAAAGCCTTGATTTAAGGCAAGCAACCAACTACTCAAATCAATCAAGAAAACCCTTCTATCCCTTGTGCTTTTTAGAAAAAAAAAAGTGAACCAAACTTGCCATTTTCCTTGGGTATACTCGGCAGCAAGAAGGAGAAGGAGAGAGAGAGAGATTCAAAAAGAAATTTCTTGGGTTTTCTTCACTAGGGTGCACGGTTTTGACAAGAAGAGAGAGAGCTAGAGAAAGCTTGAGATTTTTCTTGTGAGTTTTGGGATGTGGCCGACCAAGAGAGTTAGAGAGAAAAGTGAGAAAATTTTGTGGGATTCTCCAAGAAAGTGGCCGAACAAGGAAGAGCAGAAAAAGGTAAGAAAAACTTGGATTTTTCTCTTGTTAAGGTTCGGTTTTAGTGATGCAAGAAAGAGCTAACAAAAAAAATTTTGGATGCCATTTTCTTGGAGAAGCTGTGTGGGTGAGCAAGCCAAGGAACCGAAGGAAGATTTTGGGATTTCAAAACCCTAACTTGGGTTTGAGGTAAATCTCTTAGAACCATCTTGAATTTGAGTTCCATTTGAGTATTTTGATGTTGATTCAAGTTGGTTGTAAGGACATAAGTCCATTTAATTTTCAGCCCCCATTTTGTTGGTGTGTGTGTGCTTGATTGGGTTAGGGTTTGGTTGGCTGATTTTGATGCTTGTTTGCTTAAAAATTTGTGCTTGAAAATGTGATAGGGAGCATGCTAGATTTAGGGTTGGATTTTGTGTTGATGGTATGTGATGATGCATGTGCTAGAACCAAGCAACCTTAGGTTGTTAAATTTTCGGATTTGGGTTGCATGGGTTGAATGAGATGGATTTATGGGTTTCAATGGGACGTTAGAAGCGCTGCTTATTGTGGTATAAGCTCCCGATGTGATCGGTCGAGATAGATTCCGCGAAATAGGATGTAAACCGAAATAAGGAACCGAAACTGCCAATTCGGATTTGAATCTGGCCAGTTTTGGGAAAGGGTAATTTCAAGGCCCTTAGAGGCCGAACGGGGAAAAACTCAAAACACGAAAGTTGCTCAGAACAACTTTTACTAGAGGATATCGCAAACAGAATCTCGAAATAAGGCTCCAACGGCCTCCGTTTTACCCAAAACCCGTGGCTGATCCCTGGGACGGTCTTCACCCGGTTTTTCAGAGTCAGCCCGTTTTCAAATAAAAATTGGTACTGATATAGGCTGAACTGGATTTTTCTTAAAACATGAAAGTTTTAGCATTTTTCGAGGGCTACAACTTTGGTGAAGACAAGTTTTTCAAATTCTAAGCCAATTTTTAAACTGGGCGTGATTTATGGAAGGTGCGCAGGGAGCCCGAAATTCTGCACATAAGATTCACGAAAATATTTTCTAGAAAAATTGTGAAGTGCTCTTAAATGGTTATTTTAGCTTCGGAAACCGTTCCAAAGGCGGTTTCCAGCCCCAAATGATTTTATAAAAGATTTGTTTCGAAAACCATGAATTTTAAGGGCTCGGGTTTGAAATTTCACATTTTTCCAAGAAAAGAAGAAAAAGAGGATTTCAACCAAGAGTTTACAAGTTAAAGAAAATAATGAGATTAAGCCAAAGTATTTTCTAATTAAATGAGTTAGAATTTTTACAAGCAAAATGAAGGATTTTTGGAAGTTAATTACACAAGATTTTCTAAAAATAAGGAAGAGGAATTTTAAAGTAAAATTGGTAAGCAAGCCGATTACGAACGGTAACCGGATATTATATCCGAGTTACAAACCCAAGGATAACCAAGGGTTGACTAAAGGTTGACCCAAGGTTAATTAAGGCTAACCTTAAGGGTTACCCAACATAACTCTAAGGGATACCCACATGTATAATTGGGCTAAGATTTAAAGGGTTAATGGAAATAATCCAATAACAAGGAGGTATGAGCGAAGCCCAATAATAGAACAAGGCTCTAACCAAAAAGGTTACCCAACGTAACCTCTTAAGGATTTATCAAAACTCGATAAAGACTGAGGATTAAGATGGCCAAGATGGATATCAAGTATAAGGGACATACAACCAAAAGTAGGTATGACTGTTGGTAGGTCACCAACACCTTACGAAAGGATCCTGATCCTATATTTTTGGTATATCAGGAAAGTGAATTGCTGTTGCCGGCAAATTTAAGGGACGCAACTTTAAGGATACAGCACTAGAGGTAAGTACAAACCTCACCTGCAGTATGAAAGCTAGTAAATTATGTTTAAGTATGTGGTTTTCAAATATGCTGCAATATGTTGTGTGCTATATCTATGAAATGACATGCTTATTAAAAAGTACTATTTTTGCAAAATGCTATATTTATAAAAAGGTGTTATTTTCACAAAATGCTATGTTTGTAAAAAAAAGTTCTATATTTGCAAAATGTCATGTTTATAAAAATGTCATGATTGCAAATGCCATGAATGAAAAGAATGCCATGCCATGTTATGAATGAGATAAAAAGTATGTTATCATATAGTGACATCATAAGGTATGTTCACTAAGGATAAATAACATGGTAAGAAATCACAAGTAAAGTGTCGTACCGACCTCCCATAAGGTGGAGGATTTTTTTCATGTTCAAGTAAATGATTCACCATCTCGTTGTTGCGGGAGGGTGTAATCACACAACGTTCCCAGAGCAGTTAGGGACCTTACAACCCCTAACTGTATCTGGAGGCGCGCTAAATAAATGATGATACGTACACTATGGGGCCCATAAGAAAGATAAGTAAGTTAAAAGAAATGCATAAATGGAACATAAATGGTTCACACATATGCATATGATGATGTATGTTTTCCAGATGTTTTAAATGTTTTGTGAGATTATGTTTGTGCTTACTGGGCAAAAGATCATCAAGATATATTTCATACCGTAGGTAAGAAACCTGCAGCGTAAATGGTGGGCATTGTGAGGATGATGTGGTGGCGGACGAAGGCGGTGTGAATACCACTACGTATTAATTCCGCAATCTTTTGATAAGTTATGAAGTTTGTACATAAGTATGTATGGTAAAGACAAATTATACTTTATGGTATTTTGGAAACTAAAGACATTAAATAACTTTTACTTAAGTAGTAATGATATATTACTGAAGACAAATGTTTTTATAAGTATGTTTCAAAAAAAAAATATTCCTAATTTTCAAGCAAAGTTAAGTGAAGTAAGTAAGGCGTGACGGCCCTACGTAGTAAGGGGCGTTACAGATATAACTTCCGGTTACCCTCCGTCATCGTTTAGCTTACTAAACCTTAGCTTTAAAAATCCCATTTTTTCTTAACTTGGAAAATCTGAGGAAATTATTCCCAAAAACTCTTTACTTAACTTGTAAAATTCATATTCTTAAAATGGGGCTTCATAAAATCATTAAGGACTAAAAACTGCCATTGGAACAGTTTTCATAATCAAAACAGGGGTTTTGAGGAAAAATACAATTTTTCTAAACTATTTTTAGAAAATCCTGTGCAGGAATTTCCTGTTTCCTGCACCCTTTTTGGAAATCCATGTCAATTTAAAAATCCAATTTGAATCTGAAAAATTTGTCTTCACGAAAGTTCTAGCTCTCAAAAAATCCTAAAACTTTCATGTTTTACAAAATATCCAGTTCTACTTGTATTCTTGTCAATTTTCGTTTGAAGTTGGCTGGTCGTGTAAACTAGGTCTGGGCAGACCAGTCTCAGATTTTTATAAAAACGAAGGCCATTGGAGCCTCATTTTGGGAAACAGTTCATGTTGTCCCCTGGGAAAAACCCTGTTCTACAACTTTCGTGTTTAATGTTTTACCCAGTTCGGCCTCTAAAGGCCTTAAATTTCCACTTTTCCGAAACTGGCCAGTTTCGAATCCGAATTGACAGTTTCGGTTCTTAAGTCTGGTTTACGTCCTAATTCATGGAGTCTATCTCGACCGACCACTTCGGGAGCTTACATAACAATCATGCAGCATTTCTATCATCCCATACATTCAAACATGCTAACCCAACGTACCCATGCAGCCCCCAAAACCGACTGCCTTAGTTCTTGGCTGCATGGTTTTCTAGCTTGCATACACATAACCATTCATGCCATACAATCATATTTCATACCTAGCATGCGTTCACACTCTTACATACTTAATTGGGGACATATAACAAATACCTTAAATGCATGCATGCAACCTTAATAATCATGCAAGCATTTTATCCAAACATGCACCAAACTCATAACTTGAGACCTTGACACCCTAATCAAGCACATAACCAAGCACTAAACTCATCACATGAAATAAGAAAGTAAGCTTATGCTCTTACAAATCATTACTTGGAAATACACTTAAATTTCCAAATATTAAAGCTTACTTAAAGAGCTTAGGGTCATAGGGTTTACCTCTAGAATTTGGAAGTTGTTTCTCAAGCTTGGATCCCAAACTTTCCTTACTCCCCTTGGCTGCCATCACAGCCGGCCTCCCCCTCCAAATGGGGTTCCAATTTTTCGCCATAAACATAAAAACATACACATAAATTTCTTGCTCAAAACTTAAAGAAAACTTAGAGGTTTAGAGGGTTTTACCTATATTTTGATCAATTCAAAGGTTTGGGTGGTTTGGTTCAACTTTCTCCTTTTTCCTTGCCACCACCCACAACCGGTTTTCTCCTCAAAATGGGTTCCAAAATTTCAGCCCCTAATGGCTGTCCTGCAGATCTGGTTTCTGGTCACCAGCCTAAAGGATCTCATCTTCACCTTTTTTTTTTTCTTTTTGGTCCTATGGGTTTTTGGTTTCTAGAGAGAAAAATGTGAGAAATCATTTTGGCATGGTTTTCGTAAGTTTTCCCATTTTTTCTGATCTGAAAATCCGCCCCCCTTCATCCCTATTTATAGCTGAAAATTAAATAATTTTTGAATTTATTTTTATTCCAAAAATTACATTTTGACCCCAAAAGTAAAAATATTTACAAAAACACCCCCACATGTGTCACTTAGCCGGCCATCCCCTTGTTCTCCAGGCAAATGATGACATCATCATGCTTACCTCATCATGCTTACATCATCTATTTTCCAAAAATTACACTTTGGCCCCAAATGACAAATCTTGGCATTTTTGCCCCCTAAGTGGCCGGCCATTGTCTTGCCTTGCAAGACAAGTTTTTGCATCATTGTGACATCATCTTGATGATATCACTATGCTTACATCATCAATTTTTCAAAATTTACACTTTAGCCCCTAAGGATAAAATCTTTACATTTTTACCCCTTAGGTAGCCGGCCACCTCACCCACTTTCTAGAGAATTCCAAAATTCTTTCCATGCTAATTTAATCATTTATGATGTCATAAATCTATGGTGAGATGATATCACCACCTAAGGCCTCATTTGGCTAATTTCTTAATACGCAGTCCATTTTTTTACTACACAGATATTTTTAATACTATTATCTACTAATAACAGTATTTTATACTGCACTGTAGTCCAAAATTTATCTGTGTAAAAATGGACTATATGAAATTTTTCCTATTTTTCAAAATCCTTTTTGCCCTTTATTTCTAACTTGGTGTGCTTGATTTTTCTATGGTGGTTTTGAATCTAAATATTCTTATCTTGTCTATAATGACGGTTTTTCACAGTATATTTTCCATACTGCTTATCGTATCACAGTACCGTAATGCCTTTGACCTCTATGGTCAACCTTTGACTTTTTTGGTTAAATTTTGACTTTTTCATTCAAATTTTGACCAATATAAAATCATGAATTTTTGTGATGCCTTTATTACAAAAAGCCCTATACATGGCTAAACAACTATTTATTGAGTCTCATAACTAATTTAATGAGAACTCAAATTTTTACTGATAAAATTATAAACTTCGCATTGGTATTCATAATTTTCATGAAATATCACATAAATACATAATACGGACTTAAATTCCTTTAATTGTAAGTCCGTAAAAATTTCGGGGTATTACATAAGCAACCTATTACTGAGTCCTATAAAGCTATAAGGACTCACATAAAAACTTGATAAAAATCAATTCAAGCATTTCGTATATACCTACATGGTACAACTTTAATTCCTTAAAAAGGAAATCGTAACTTTATAAAAAGCTAGTTATGACAATCTAACCCCCTTAAAAATTTTCGTCCCCGAAAATTAAAACAAGTTGGGGTAGTTTTTTCTCATTTCCTCTTCTAAGTCCCACGTTGATTCTTTAACCTTATGATTCTACCATAACACTTTAACCATAGGAATGGTTTTGTTTCTCAAGACTTTTTCTTCCCGATCTAGAATTCGGACTGGCTTTTCTTCGTATGTCAAGTCAGTTTGGACTTCAACTGGTTCTTGACTGAGTACATGGGAAGGATCAAGTACATACTTTTTTAGCATCGAGACGTGAAAAACATCATGCACGGAAGCCCATTCTGGCTGCAAGGCAAGCTTATAGGCTACTTGCCTAATCCTTTCAAGGATTTCAAATGGTCCAGTATATCTTGGGCTAAGCTTCCCCTTTTTACCAAACCTCATTACTCCATTCATAGGAGCAATCTTAATGAAAACAGAATCTCTAACTTGGAATTCCAAAGGCCTTCGACATTTATCGACATAACTTTTCTGTCGACTAAAAGCTATGTCAAGTTTCTGTTTGATCATCTTGATGTCCTCAGAGGTTTTCTTGATGAAATCCATGGTTTGAAGCTGTTTCTATCCAATTTCCTGCCAAGGAATGGGAGATCAACATTTTCTTCCATAAAACGCTTCAAATGGAGCCATACCAATCAAAGTGTGGTACCTGTTATTATAAGAAAATTCGATCAATGGTAGCTTTTGATCCCAGCTTCCTTTGAAATTCAAAACATATTATCTTAGCATATCTTCCAGTGTTTAGATTGTTCGTTCTGACTGGCCATCAGTTTGGGGGTGAAAAGCCGTACTGAACTTTAATTTCGACCCCATGGCATTGTGAACACTTGTCCAAAATCGAGAGGTAAAACACCCATCGCGATCTGAGATGATGGATTTTGGCATTCCATATAGCATAATAATCTGGGATACGTAAATTTCAGCCAATTTTTTTACTGAAAAGGTGGCCTTAATAGCAATGAAGTAGGTTGATTTGATTAACTAATCAACAATAACCCAAATCGTGTCATTCCCACTTACGGTCGTAGTTTGCTCTTATTTCCACTAAGGGAGCTCGATTTTCTGAAGATCTCCGCTAGGTTGTCGGTGTTCCTCCTTAACTTTCTGACAAGTTAGGCATTTTGATACAAAGTCTGCAATTTCATTCTTCATGTTTGGCCAGCAATAATTTTCTTGGAGATCTTTGTACATCTTGGAAGCTCCGGGATGTACCGAGTATGGTGTCTTATGCGCTTTAGACATAAATCTGTTTCTTAAGAAATTCAAAGTCAGGAACGCAAATCCTTTCCTTGAAATAAATTATCCCATTTGTAGAGGTCTTGAATTCCTTATTCTTTCCAACAAAAAGTTACACTTTTAGCAGAAAGGAATCCTTCCCTTGACGCAACTTAGTGGATTCTAGAAGGTTAGACTGGAGAGTTAGAACAGACAACTTCCCAATTATCATTTCCATGTTGAAATTAGAAATTTCCCTTTGAAGTGGCTTAAGCAACAATCCAATAGACATCAGCATATCAGCTGATTTCCTACTTAAAGCATCCGCTACCTTGTTTGCCTTTCCAGGGTGGTAAAGGATCTCGCAATCGTAGTCCTTTACGAGTTCTAGCCATCTATGCTGCCTTGTATTGAGCTCTTTTTGGGTAAAGATATACTTGAGACTTTGATGGTCGGTATAGATTTCGCATCTATTCCCATACAAATAGTGTCTCTAAATATTTAGTGAGAAAACACCGCCGCGAGCTCTAAATCATACGTCGGATAATTCCTTTCATAATCCTTCAGTTGTCGTGAGACATCGGCGACCACCTTTCCTTTTTGCATTAGGACAGCCCTTAATCCACTTTTAAAAGCGTCACTGTAAATCACGAAATTTCCTACATCCATGTCAAGAACTATTAACACTGGTGTGCTAGTAAGCTTCTTCTTAAGCTCTTGAAAGTTTTCTTCACACTTTTGTGTCCACTCAAATTTCTTCCCTTTTCCAGTAAGGGCTGTAAGTGGTGCAACAATCTTGGAGAATCCTTCCACGAAACGTCGGTAGTATCCGACCAAACCAAGAAAACTCTGTATTTTCGTAACATTTTTGGGTACTGGCCACGTACTGACCACCTCTACTTTTGTAGGATCAACGGAAATTCCTTCCTTTAAAACCACATGACCCAAGAAATGAACTTTTTTCCAACCAAAATTCACATTTTGTGAACTTGGCATAAAGCTGATTCCGTCTTAACGTCTCCATCACCAACCTGAGGTGATGCTCATGTTCCTCCCTGGACCTTGAGTAAATTAAAATATCATCAATAAAGACAATAACAAACTTATCTAAGTACTCTTTGAACACCCGGTTCATAAGGTCCATAAAGGTAGCTAGGGCATTGGTTTATCCAAAGGGCATGATTGAAAACTCATAATGCCCATATCGTGTTCGAAAAGCCGTTTTAGAAATATCCGACTCCTTAATGCCCAACCAAAATTCACATTTTGTGAACTTGGCATAAAGCTGATTCCGTCTTAACGTCTCCATCACCAACCTGAGGTGATGCTCATGTTCCTCCCTGGACCTTGAGTAAATTAAAATATCATCAATAAAGACAATAACAAACTTATCTAAGTACTCTTTGAACACCCGGTTCATAAGGTCCATAAAGGTAGCTAGGGCATTGGTTTATCCAAACGGCATGACTGAAAACTCATAATGCCCATATCGTGTTCGAAAAGCCGTTTTAGAAATATCCGACTCCTTAATCCTAAGCTGATGGTATCTCAATTGCAGATCAACTTTCGAAAATACTACTGCTCCCCTAAGTTGATCAAAAAGATCATCAATTCTCGGGAGGGGACACTTGTTCTTGATCGTAATCTTGTTCAGCTCACGATAATCGATACACATTCGCAATGATCCATCTTTTTTCTTGACGAACAAATCTGGCACTCCCTATGGAGAGTGACTTTGCTGGATGAATCCTTTGTCAAGCAGTTCCTGTAACTGCACTTGAAGTTTCCTAAGTTTGGTTGGTGTCATATGATAAGGCACTTTCGATATTGGCGCAGCTCCAGGCAACAATTCTATCTCAAAAGAAATTTCTCGCTCCGGCGGAAATCCTGGTAAGTCTTTCGGAAAGACATCCCCGTATTCCTTTATAATGGGGACATCTTCTGGTGTTAGCTCCACCTCTTGATCTTTGTCTACCATGTTAGCTAAATATTATTGGCATCTATTAGCTAACATTTTCCAAGCCTTCATTGCCGAGGCTAGCCTGGTTGCTGAGCTCTGAGACTGGCCGTAAAAATTAAGGACTAAACATAACACAACGCTTTCGATAGTCAATCTTAGCGTTGTACTTACCTAAGAGATCCATTCCTAGGATAACATCGAAATCTTGAAGCTTGATCGTGATGAGGTCTACATATAGTTCTCTACCATAAATGACTACGGAAGAATTTTGTATCCAATAATCGAACCATAAAATTTCTTCGAACAGAATGGAGGTTTTGAAGGGTTGTTTTAAATTATCAACACCTCTTCTGGACAAACTCCATTGATACGAATGAATGAGTGACACCAGAATCAAATAGGGCAACAGCATCATATGTGGCAATAGAAATCTGACCTGTTACCACGTGAGAAGTTCTAGCTTCGGCATCCCCCTTTGTGTAGGCATAAATCCTGACCTGGGGTTCAGGAGCCTCTAGTCTTCATTGGGTGTGATCGAGGGGTCTTTGATCTTTACTTGGACTGCATGCAACTGACTGTTTGCATTTCTGTTTGGGTATTGAGGGTTCTGGTTCTGGCTATTTAAAATGCAATTCTTAGCATAATGACCTTACTTGCCACAAAGGTAGCAAGCGCTCATCCCCAATCTACACACTCTCAAGTGTTTCCTTCCACATTGAGTGCACACTGGGTAGTCATTGTTATTACCTCATTCCCTCGGTTACTCTTCTTTTAAGGGTAGTTCCTCTATTGACCCTGACCGGTAACATTCCCTTTCTTTTTGTTCCTCCCAAACCGTTTGGAATTTTGGGTAGAGTTATTGGTCTTGCCCTTCGAGTACAACTCTGAATTCTGTCGAGGCTGCAGCTGTTTCACCACGGCCTTCTCCTCCTTCTTAGCCTTAAAAATTTGAGCCATTGGTTACTTATCCTGGTTAATCTAGTATTCAGCTCTTATAGCCTTACTTATACAATCATATACCAGGGTTGGAGGGCTACTGCCAGCACTAACTTGCTTGGAAATATCTATTTGGAACATCTTCATCATTCTTCTTACTTTTTCTGTTTCATTCGGTACAAGTTCTGGGCACATGCGGGCTAGCTGTTCAAATTTCTTAACAGCTTCCATTCCCATCATCGACCCCTATTTCAAACTAGTAAACTCATCCTGTTGAGCCGCAAGGATTTCTCTGTTGTAGTAAATCGTTCGGAATTCACTTACAAAATCCTGCCAACTCATAATTGCGACATCTCTACGCATTTGGATTGTCATCCACCAATGTCTTGCATCCTTCTTAAGTGCATAGGATGCACAAAGAACCTTTTCCTGCTCCGTAAGTCTCATGAAATCCAAAATCACTTGGATGTCAATTAACCAGTTGTCCGCTGTTATCAGGTCCATAGGTCCCTCAAACTCAAGCGCCTTCATTCGCCTAAATCATTCATACAACAAATCTTCTCGCACTAAGGGTGGGTTCACTTGTATCCCAACGGGTACTAGCAGAACTTTAAAATTCCATGGAACCCCTTGCTGAACCTCCAGTACCTGAGGCGCTACTAGGGGTACCGGGTTATCTTGGGGTGGAACTTCGTTAACGTGGGGTATCTGATTCATATAAGCTATTTGCTTATGAAGCCGATTTGTTTCCTATTGTTGTTCGAGCAATTGTCATTGTAAAGTGGCTACAACATTTGCAATATCTGGCTCTTGTGGATTTTGGTTTACTTGTCTGCGTGGACGTACTATCTTCTAATTCCCTATTTAATCACAAGAAAAGATATTATCATACTTCTAATATCCTTTCTTTCATTCATAATTTATCACATCATACCTTAAAACATCATGTCATAGTATCATCATACTTATCATGTCATAGCATAATGTCATCGTATCATAACGTATCTTAATCATAAACTTATCATGAATAATTCTTGATCATTATATTATAACATCATTACATACATTTTGTATTTGAACTTGTCCTTTTGTACACTTACAAAAAGTACATCATGTTTAAAATAGTACTATCTAATGTCTATTACATTGTACTTACTATACATACATGATCAAAACTAAGATGGAAGTGGCTACCACTTTAACATAATACAATGTACAATCCTAATGTCAAAAAAAAGTAACGTAACAAAAGTCAGAGTTAGATCGAAACGATCTACTTAGTCGTCACGTCGGAGAATACGTCCCAATCCTCATCACCAAATAAAATCTCCTCTGGGTCATCCTCGACATCTTCTATATCTTCCTCCACTCCCTCAAATTCTTCCCATTCTTCTGCAAATTCCTCCTCTACGTTTTCCTCGTCATCACTCTCAATGATGATTACGGGAGGATCTTCCTCTAGGTTGATCAGAAAATCAGTAGGATCCATATCATCGGCATCTGCATCAACCTCTGCCTCCTGTGGAGGAATCTCTTGAAGTGGCACTGCTGGAATAGGGTCCTCTAGCAGTAATGGACCTCTATGAAAGAGTGGCTCCCTTATACCAGCATCGTCGACTGGCACCTGTATGTAGTCATCCACTAGGGCATCTGCCTGTAACATATGGGCTATTATTTCGGCCTCCATAATATCATTTATCATGTTTTCCAATGTCATCCCCACCATAGGTGCCGGAACAAATATCCTGACTTCGGGTAGTAATCCTTCCCTAAGCAGATGCAATGCCTACAAGTCTGGGCTACCTAAATCTTGCGGAATGTAAGGCAACATGGCGTCCTGAAATCTTCTGCAATAGTGGCCCATGTACTCATTTGGATAGGCACGCCAATCAGCAACATAACTAAGATATCGCCCAAGGTACATGTCGTTGTAGATCTTTGGATCACGGTAGGGCATGTCGGCGTCCTCATCTGGTAAAGGCCCATAACGTGCAATAATTAGGGCACAAAAATCTACCCATGACCCTCCTGGCATAGCCCGTTCCTCTAGGGTCATCCACCATAATCTAGCATCCCCTACTAGACACCAACTAGCTAACAGAACCTGAAGACGTGCTTCTATATGGCATACTCGAAATATCAACTCCATATCATATAGCCATCCCGCTAATGACAACGTCCGGCGAGTCCCATCGAAGAGTAGCGGTTGCATCCCGTAAAACACCAATGCCGCTTCACGGTCCTCGTCTACTCACCCCGGATCCATATCACATTATCTATCATATCATAATCACATAATAAATATACATGTACAAAATTATTTTTAACTTACAATGACGGTGGCGATGAGAGGCAAACTGTGAAACCGGAAGGTAGGAACCCGCTCTGATACCAACTTTGTAATAACCCACCTTATGTAGGCCATTACCATACTTATCTTACATAATTACTTATCTTACTTAACAAACGAAAATAAGGATTTTTTTTTATACAACTTGAACTCTCGCATAACTATGTACTTACTTATAGGCATTTACTTAATTAAGTACTTGAGTATTATAACAAATACAAGTATTATAATCCAAAATGCGCAGCGGCCTCCATCCCAAGTTTCACAAATAGCCGTGCCAAGCCCCACCATCTGGTATCAAAGATTGCTGATAGGTTGCTGACCTACAGCATAGACGTAAGTCGTGAGCTTTTGCTCAGCAAGTACAACTTTAAACCCGCAAAACAATTCTTAACAATGCATGAACCAATTATGCTTCATTATGCTTTCTTAGGTTAGCATATTTTTGGGCTCCTTACTTAATATAAGTATACGTACCGTGGCACGCAGTCATGGAGTGGTTGGGACAGCTAGCTCAGTCCAACTCAAACCATGGACTAAACCCGACCTAGAGCGGGTCGGTACGACACAAAGCAACTTGCTTGCCAACATACTTAAAAACTTACTTTAAATCCTTAAGACTTGTTCTTGTCTTAAAACATATTTCATAAACCATTTCATACTTGAAACTTGGTTTTAGTCTTACCATATGAATTATCATTATTGAGCATGCTTCATGATGTCACAAAATAAATCATAAATCATATGCGTCATATAAGTGTATGAGTTTTGAAAAACATACAAATAGCAAAACAATTTGCCTATGCTGTAGGCGGAGTTGTACTTACCTGTTACGTCCTGAGTTTGTTGCTCTTATCAATCGCAACAATAGGTTAACTTCCTGTTTTTCAAAAAAGACATAAGGTAAGGATTGTCCTATCTTATCATAAATCATAATCATTAAATCTTGATATCATAACCCACATCCATGAGTAATCTTAGTTATATGTCCCCCACATCTTCTTATGATAGCTCGTTCGGTCACTTGCCGTAATCCTAGGGCTTATGGCCCAACCAGACTTAAACAGTATCTTGTTAGGTTACTTCAGGTAACCCTTGGTATAAGCCCAAGTCATATTTAAATTAAAATCTTATTAGGTTGCTGAAGCCCAATTTTTAAAATTCATGCCCTATTAGGTTACTATTGGTAACCATGGGTATTAGGTCCAACCCATTAACTTGGGTATCCTACCCGGCTACTGTTGGTCATCAAATTGTTACTATGTTTTCAAGATAGCTTTTGGCCCATTTATTTATTTTTCTCTTTTCTTGACAAAATCTAGTATTTGTTGACCAAATTTTTCCTTGTATAAAAATCCTTTGTAAACTTTTAATTTTTTTGCAAAACTGTAATTTTTTTGAGTAAGTGTAATAAAACTGTCAAGTTTTGAAAAGTATCCTTGAAACCAGTTTCATAATGCCATTTATCAGTGCATGTGGATGAATTACCTATTCTTGCACTGCTTTTGAAAATCCTGTGCAGGAATTTTATGTTTCCTACACTGTTTTTAGAATCCAGTTTTATCTTAAAATTTGTTTTGAATTTGGAAAAGTTTTCTCATGAAAGTTTTAGATATTGAAAAACCCTACAACTTTCCTTCTTTTCTCAAAACCCAGTTCTACCTTTAACCTACTCTTTTTCCTTGTTGAACCTGGCTGGCCATGCACAGGGTCTGGGCAAGACCAAGACCAGATTTTTATAAAAAAACAGATGCCTTTGGAGCCTTATTTTTGAAAACTGTTTACACTAACCCCTAGGGTTTTCCATTTTCTACAACTTTGTAGTTTTAACTTTTCTCAAATTCGGCCTCTAAAGGCCTCAAAATCCTGTTTCCAGATTGCTGCCCAGTTTTGATCCGAAACTAGCAGTTTCCATTTTAGTTGGTTCTTACGTAAAATTACACACACACTACCTCAAACGATTAAAACCGTAAGCCTACACCAAGCATGCAATGCGTTACATAATGTTTTCATTGTTATGCATTCATTTTTCATTCATACAATCCTTCATGCAAACCCATATGGTAAATCTTCACCAAACTAGGGTTTTTAGGATTTTCTTGAACCCTACATACAACATACATTACCAATTCAATTTTCATCCATGAAACATCATTCTTGAGTATGTGGGGGCATATTACAAACATCTAATAGGCATTCATACATACCACATGATATCTAACAAATAAGATCATAACCATGCACTAAAACATAATTAGAGACCATTAAACCCTAATCAAGTACAAATTAAACAAATCTAAGCTATTGCATGAAAAATAAAGGTGAGCTTATGCTCTTACATATCAACATGAAATACACATAAACCTTTGAATCATAGTTTAATTGAATTGCTTAAAAGGTTTAGAAGGTTGCCTTTAAACTTGGAGAATGGTTCTAAGTCTTGAATTAAAATTTTCCCTCCTTGCTTTGGTTCCTCCAAAAATTCTGACCACCCTTTCTTTTTCTTTCTTTTCTTTTTTTTTTTTTTTTTTTTTCTCTCTTTGGGGTTCGGCTCCTAAGGGGAAGGAAAGACTTGAGAGTGAATTAAAAAGGTTAAGGTTTCACTAAGTGATCCAAACTGAACTTCACCTCACCTATTTATAGGTGAAATTTATTTTCTTTTCTAAATTTATTTTTATTTCCAAAATTACATATTAGTCCTTAAAAGCAAAATATTTGTTCAATAATCCAATAAGGTTGTCAGCAATGAGGGTTGCTTGTAGCCCAAGTAATCTTTCAATGTTTACCCACTTAATACTTTCTTGATTTTTCTAAAAATCCATAAATTCATATAATTATCCCAAGATGAGATGTCCTCCCATTAGGGCCTCATTTGGCTTTCCTCCTAAAATGCAGTCCATTTTTATACCAATGCAGATATTATAAATACTATTTTTAACTAATAACAGTACTGTTATACTGGACTGTAGTCCATAATTCATCTGTGCATTATTAGACTGCGCATTAATTTTTCTTATGACTTAAAGCTACTTAGCCCTTATTATCCTAAATAATGTGCTTGATTTTTCTATAGTGGTCTCAAACCTTATTCTTACTATATCACCCGTGATGACGGTTTTTCGCATTATAATTTCCATACTGCTTATAACGACCCGCCTAGCACAGGCAGTTACCGTACATACATACATGCATTCATACATAACTTTTACAACTTACTTAATTATTACATGAAACACAGCGGAAATTTTTTTTATAGGGCGTATATACATATACGAAGCATAAAATATGATCAGTAATATTTCTTGTGCATACCACTCAATAGCCATAATTAAACATTCCATAATTTAACATAAATGACAAAACACGTAGCGGTCCCCACTTCCTACTATTCACAGCGCCCGGCCACGCGATTCCACCTTGCATCATCAATTGCCAGCAGGTTGTTTACCTACAGCACAAACTTAATACAATGAGCTTTCGCTCAGCAAGTACAACTCCTGTACCGCGACTCGTAACTTATAACAAAACATACCATCATTTTATTGCATATATTTCAAGACATATAGCATGCATGAACCAATTATGTTCATATTATGCTTACTTATTTATGCATCTACTTATTCTACTTAGGGGCCCTTAACATGTGTGTTCGTACCTGGCGCGCGACTATGAATTGGTTGGGGCGGCCAAACCAAATCCAACTCAATCCACAGTCCAACCCGACCTGGTGCGGGTGGCACGACACAGGCGACGTATCGCCTTTACCTACTTTTCACCTTATCATTCTTAATCGTGTCATATATGATCCCATTTCATGAACATCTTGTTCGATGTCAATTTATCATGATTCATATGCACTTAATATATTTCGTAAGCATATGTTGCTTACTTAACACATTTCATAGCATAAACTTATTACATACATATAACATAGTATCACATCATAACATATAGCATAACAATAATATCTAGGCAAGTATACAACTACTAGCCTATGCTGTAGGCGGCGTTGTACTTACCTTGTCTATGTTTGGCGATATGCTGTTCTACCTCGGGGCTCAGCTGCAGGTTATATCCTGCTTAATCGAAGGACTAGTTAATACTCTAGCCTATGACCATAATAATGTTGGTTATCCACCAACATTCATGCAATACTTTGGTTATATGTCCCCCCTATCTTAAAACATTTATGTGTGGTTACGTTGGATAACCCTTCATATTTATCACATGTGAGAGCGCAAAAAGGTTAGGCTAATACCTAACCTTAAACTTATCATAATCCTAATCCGAATTTGGTTAACTGAAGTCAACCTCTAGGTTACTAAAGTCAACCCTCCGTTCGGGTCAACTTCGGGCTTTGGGGCTAAACCCTGTGATTCGGGTATAAATTCCCGATCACCGTTCATCTTAACTGTTTATCTAGCAAACCTTGAACCTGAACATTT
Organism: Ficus microcarpa; assembly: GCA_025413485.1. Taxonomy (NCBI): domain Eukaryota; kingdom Viridiplantae; phylum Streptophyta; class Magnoliopsida; order Rosales; family Moraceae; genus Ficus; species Ficus microcarpa. Next base: position 26,982 of record JAINRI010000026.1, read on the forward strand.
AAATCTCTTTTCTTTATCCTTGAAAAAGCTTTTGGCATAAAAGCCGAAAAACTACTATAATTCCCCTTAAAAATCCTTGAATCTTAAAACTGGGTTTATAAAACATTTGAGGGTTAGAAACTGTCTTTGGAACAGTTTCTGTGTTCAAAACAAAGTGTTTAAACAGAAAAACAATTTTTCTCTATTGGTTCTATAAAATTCTGTGCAGGAATGTTTCGCTCCCTGCACAGTTTTCAGATTTCAAGGTTTAGCTTAAAATCCTTTTGGAATTAGAAAAAGTTTCCTTCACGAAAGTTCTAGCTCTCGAAGAGATCTAAAACTTTCGTGTTTTAAGCAAAGTCTGGTTCTGCACTCTTTAATACCAGTTTTTATTTGAATCCCGTTAATCATAAAAACTGCGTCCTGATGGACCATCCTCGGTTTTTCGTAAAAACGGAGGCCTTTGGAACCTCATTTTGAGAAACGGTCCACGTTGCCCCCTAGGAAAGACCCTGTTCTACAACTTTTGTGTTTACGTTTTTGCCTATTCGGCCTCTAAAGGCTTGCAATTACCGATTTCCTGAGGCCGACCAGTTTGGAACCCGAACCGGCAGCCTTGCTTACTAAATTTGATTTACGTCCTAATTTTCGGTTTCTACCTCAACCGATCACATCGGGAGCTTAAAGATACATCATGCAGCGTTCCTAACGTCTTGCATGTCCCAACATGCAGCCCTAACCCGTTCATGCAGCCCATAGAAACCGACTCCTATCCTAGGGTTGCATGGCTAGCATAGCACATCCATTCATTCCATACATTCATCACATACCAAAATAAATTCAAACCATACATTCACATGCTCATTCATACGCTAAGGGACATATAACCTCATGTAATATTTCTAGCATGCAATCCTAGCATACCAAACAATCATAAGCATGTTAATGAACACAAAGGAACCAAATCACATCTAGCAACCTAATCAAGCACTTTAAGGGCATAAAACTAAATTAGTGAGCTTATGCTCTTACAACCATTAACTTGAACAAATACATTTAAATTTGAACTTAAAAGCTTGATTGGAAAAGGATTAAAGCTTTTGAAAAATTTTACCTTGAAGTGGATAGGGTTTGGCTCTAGGACTTGAACCAAATCTCACACCCTTGACTCTAGCTCCTACAACCGGTTTTGGCTCACCAAAATGCACCAAACTTGGTTGTTTTTTGGCTCAAATGTGCCTTCCTCTAATGCACGGCTACAACACCTAAAATGCACCAAAAATCTGAAAATTTTTCTCCTATTTTCCTGCACAAACCGTGGGCTTCTAGGAAGAGAAATTGGTTTCGAAAACTTACCCCTAGCTTGTTTGAATGAACCCGAACTCTCCCTCAAGCTCTCCCCTAAAAATTCTGATTTTTTTCTCCCTTTTTCCTGCTTACTGGCCACGATTATAGCCAAGAACAAGGGCTGGAAAATTTTTTCCTCACTTTCTCTTGCTCTCCCACACAAACCGAACAACACATACACAAACTTGGTTCAAAATTATTTTTAGATTTCTTCCTCACTTGCTCTCGGTTTTTTTTTTTTTTTTTTTGTGCAGAAATTTGGGCATAATGGAGCTGCCTTTTCTGATTTAAAAAGGGGTGGAGGCAGCCCTATTTATAGACAATGTGGGACACAAAATTGTTTGCAATTTGGCCCCCAAAATTTTTGAAATTTTGCACAAAAGTCCCTAAAGTGGCCGGCTGTCATGGAGTGCGAAACAAGTAAGAAAAAGCTAGAAGTGACACCTGTCTTGCATGGATTTGTTCTCCAAGAAGTAGGTGATGTCATAATTCAAAAATTTATGATGTCATAAATCATAAAGGGTTTGTTTGTCTCCTTTTCCAATAAACAGTATAATTTAAAGTTAACATAGATAAATCTAATACTGTGTTGTACTAATACACAGTATTAATATTTTATACTGTTATAAAAATTTTATCTGTGAAAAATCGGGCTGAAAAATTTTTTCTTTATTTTTTCGAACCCTTTTGCCCTGTACCCTATTTTTGCGTGCTTGATTTTTCTATAGTGGTTTTAGTTCTCAAATATGTCATCTTATCCGAAAAAATGAGTTTTCGCAGTATTTTTCCTATACTGCATCTCACAAAATTGTACAGTGAGGGTTTTGACCATTTTGGTCAAACTTTGACTTTTCCGGGTCAAAGTTGACTTTTTTGGTCAACCCTTTGACTTTCCTAAAATGATGTAAATTTCATCTCTTTTCATCCGAAAAGACCATTTATCATTCAAAACAAACATACTCGAGTCTTATAAAGTTATAAGAACTCGTAACACATAATAAAGTTCTGAAGTGAACTTTTTCATAAATGCCGATACGGCATGCATTTAATTCATTTTAAAAGGAAATAATAACATAGAAAAAAATCAGGTATTACACTGCTGGCTATACTGCAGTATTGTCGTAATCATACATTGGGTCATTCTGGTCAAATGTTGATCGGAATAAAATCATAAACTTTTGTTATGCCTTTTCCCTCAAAAGGCCTTATGTGTACGCCCCGACCACCCACATAGGGCCGATTACGCGAATGAGAGCCGTTACATTACTTACTTGACTTAACTTAACTTAGTTTGAAAATCTCATACTTAGTCTAATCGGGAAAAATTTCAGAATAAATTTTTTTTCTTTCTTTTTCTTCTTGAACATCTTTTGAAACTTTAAAACTTAAACTTCATTTTAAAATCGTGACTTGAAAACTGTACATACATAAACCATAACGTGTTTCTTAATTATACGTATAAAAACCTCATAACTTAAACAATTTGCGAAAAATTTTGCGTAGTGGTATCCCACACCGCCCTTCACTTGCTGCATCGTTTCCATAGCCCACCAAGTAAAGATGCGGGCCTTTTATCTTTGCCTGCAGTATGGAATATATCTGATGAGCTTTCGTCCAGTAAGCACAAACATTATCTCACAAAAACATTTTAACATCACATGACATTCTTTAAAACTTGGCATTTTTTTTAACACATGACATTCTTTAAAACTTGACATTCTTTAAAACATGAACATTTTTTAAGACATGAACATTCATTAAAACTTGGCATTCTTTAACACATGACATTCTTTAAAACTTAAACATGGCATTCATAACATAGCATTAAATATGTCATAGCATTAACTTAACATTTCATCATAACATGGCATGTCTTAAAAACATGGCATTTTTATAAACATAGTACTTTTGCAAACATAACATTTTTTCAAATATAGCACTTTTGTAAACATGACATTTTGCAAATATAGTACTTTTGTAAACATAACATCTTTGCAAACATGGCATTACGTAGAACATAGCACAAAACATGTTATAGCATATTTGAAAATAGATTACTATCTTCCATACCGCAGGTGAGGTTTGCACTTACCTGATGTCCTACGCACTTGACTTACAGTTTCCAACATGATTCATCAACAGGTTCCTATTCCTGTTTCAATCAATGTGTAAGATAAGATTATCCTATCTTATCATAAATTATTACATACGATATTGGTATCTTAATCAACATCCATGAGCAATCCTAATCATATGTCCCCTCTAATACCTCATGCTAACTTGTTTGGTTACTTAAAGTAACCTTAATTACCAAGCCCAAACATACATGAATAGGGTTAGGTTACCATTCCTAACCTTGGGCCTTAACCTTATCATCTTCGATCCATAACTTATCGGGTCATTTCAATTAACCCAATTATTAACTTTGGTATCTTTTAGGGTTATATTGGGTAACCCTTAAGGTCAAACTTAGTCAAACTTTTGGTCAATCAAAGTCAACATTTAGTCAACTAAGGTCAACCTTCTTTGGGTCAAACTTTGGGCTTTGGGCTTAGCCGAGTAACTCGGATATAATTTCCGGTTACCATCCGTAATAAATTTGTTTACTAAACCTTAACTTGAAAACTCCTTTTTCCTTAGCTTGGAAAATTTGGGTGAATAAATCCCAAAAACTATTGTAAAAATTCATATTCTTAAAACGGGGTTTCATAAAATCATTAAGGGCTGAAAACTGTCATTGGAACAGTTTCCATAGTCAAAACAGTGGTTTTGAGGAAAATACAGTTTTTCTAAACTGTTTTTAGAAAATCCTGTGCAGGAATTTCCTTTTCACTGCATAGTCTTTATAAATCATTGTCAGTTTAAAAATTCACTTTGAATCTGAAAAAGTTGTCTTCACGAAAGTTCTAGCTCTCAAAAAATCATAAAACTTTCGTGTTTTACAAAAAATTCAGTTCTACTTGTATTTTTGTCAGTTTTCGTTTGAAACTGGCTGGTCGTGTAAACTGGGTCTGGATAGACCAGTCTCGGTTTTTTGTAAAAACGGAGACCATTAGAGCCTCATTTTGGGAAACCGTCCATGATGCCCCCTAGGAAAAACCCTGTTCTACAACTTTCGTGTTTTACATTTCACCCAATTCGGCCTCTAAAGGCCTTAAATTTCCACTTTCCCGAAACTAGCCAGTTTCGAATCCGAATTGACAGTTTCGGTTATTAAGTCCGGTTTACGTTCTAATTCGTTGATTCTATCTCGACCGACCACTTCGGGAGCTTACATAACAATCATGCAGTGTTTCTATCATCCCATACATTCAACCATGCTAACCCAACGCACCTATGCAGCCCCCTAAAACCGACTGCCCTAGTCCTTGGCTGCATTGTTTTCTAGCTTGCATACACATAACCATTCATTCACATACCATTCCATAATCAAAACTAGCAACCTAGAATACACTTCTAGGACCGGCTGCCACATAAAAACAGGGGATATATAACCAATTAAACATTGAGCATGCAAATAATAAAAATTAAAGCATGCAAACTTAAAAGATCAACCACCCTTAACCTAATCAAGCACATCCTACATATATCTAAACTTGGGCAATAAATAAGATGAGCTTATACTCTTACAATCATGACTTGGAAATACACTTTAAATCTCCAATTTAAAGCTCAAAATTAAAAGTTTAAGGCTAAGGGAAATTTCCTTAACTAACCCTAGAAATAGGTTAGGGTTTTGGGCTCCAAAGATTTTCTCCTTCCTCCTTGTCCCCTTGCTCTCGGTTTTCCCTTCCAAGTGGGCACCAAAATTTTCGTCTCACTTATGGGTTGGTTCTAGCAATATTCGGCCACTCCCCACACTCTCCCTCTTCACCTTTCCTTTCCCCTTTTCTTGCTTACCCACAACCGGCCACTCAAGCCAAATGGGTTTCAAAATTTCCAAACTTTTTTTCCTTGGGATTCCTAGTGAAATCCGAACACTCCCTTTGGGTTTTCCCCTAAATTTTTTAGTTTTTCTCTTCCTTTTCTTCTTCTCCTACAGTCGGCTTCTCACCCCAAAAATGGGTATCAAAAAAAAAAAATTTTTTTCTTCTTTTTGGTTATTTGGGTTTTGGGTTTTTAGAGGAAAAAGTGTGGGAATTCATTTTGGCATGGTTTTGGTAAGTTTTCCCATTTTTTTCAGCTGAAAAACCGCCCCCTCTAGGCCCTATTTATAGCTGAAAATTCAATAATTTTTGGATTTATTTTTATTCCAAAAATTATATTTTGACCCCAAAAGTAAAAAGATTTGCAAAAACACCTCTACATGTGTCACTTGGCCGGCCATCCCCTTGCTCTCCAAGGCTTGCTTACCTCATCAAGGTGACATCATCTTGATGACATCACTTGCTTACATCACTAATTTTCTAAAAATTACATTTTGGCCCTAAATGACAAAATCTTTGCATTTTTGCACCCTAGGTGGCCGGCCACCTCACCCCTTTTCTAGAGAATTCCAAAATTCTTTGCATGCTAATTTAATCATTTATGCTGTCATAAATCTATAGTGAGGTGATATCATCACCTAAAGTCTTGTTTGGCTTTTTCCTTAAAACGCAGTCCACTTTTATGCTACACAGATATTTTTAATACTGTTATCCACTAATAACAGTATTTTTATACTGCACTGCAGTCTAAAATTTATCTGTGTAAAAACGGACTGTAAAAATATTTCCTTATTTCTTTGAACCCTTTTTGCCCTTGACTCTAACTTGGTGTGCTTGATTTTTCTAGGGTGGTCTCATAGCTTAGTCTTGCTATTTTGTCTATAACGACAGTTTTTCACAGTATATTTTTCATACTGCTTATCAAATAACTAAACTATCATGCCTTGACCTCTCGGGTCAACCTTTGACTTTTTGGTCAAACTTTGACTTTTTCGGTCTAACTTTGACCAACATAAAATCATGAATTTTTCTAAGCCTTCTTCCATAAAAAGGCCTTATGCATGTCTAAAAATCACTTATTAAGTTTCATAGCCAATTGAATGAAAACTCAAACATTTACCGTAGAATTGTGAATTTCACCTTGATATTCATAATTCTCATGAAATATTTTATAAACACATGATATGGATTTTAATTCCTCATTTATATATATATATATATATATATATATATATATAAGGAAGTCAAGAGTCTATAGAAAAATTTGGGGTATTACATTATGCTTGGCTAAGCAACCTATTACTGAGTCCTATAAAGCTATAAGGACTCACACAAAAACTTGATAAAAATCAGTTCAAGCATTTCGTACATACCTATATGGTTCAACTTTAATTCCTTAAAAAGGAAATTGTAACTTTGTAAAAAGCTAGTTATTACAAATAAGATCACAAGTTAAGAATCTTAGTCTTGAAACTTGTAACGACCTGCCTAGCACAGGCCGTTACCATACATACATACTTACTTAATTAGCCAAAAACATCGGAAATTTTTTTTTATAAGGAGCATATAAACGTGCAAACGTATAAAACGTGTCTTAAATAAAAATATTCAACATAAAATAAATACGTAAGGAAATAAAATGCATAGCGGCTTGATCTCCCACATTTCACAGCTTGTCCCGTCGCGCCCCTCCATCTTGTATCAACCATTACTAACAGGTTGCTTACTTACAGCATAAACGTAAGACAGTGAGTTTTCGCTCAGCAAGTACAACTTCCTATACCGCGACAAACATAACCTATCGTACACATCCTAACTTAACTGAGCATGGCATATCATATCGTATCATAACTTCATTCATCGTAACATAATATCTCACATCATCACTTATCATAGCATCGCATAATATGTGCATGATCCCTTTATGCTCGTATTATGCTTTCCTTATTCTTAACTTACTTTCATAACTTATCTTACTTATAGGCCCCTTACTTGAGTATACGTATCGGGCGTACGACTATGGAGCGGTTGGGGCGGCCAGTCCATTTCGAACTCAAACCATAGTCCAACCCGACCTACAAGCGGGTCGATACGACACGGGGAACTTGCTTGTCATCTTTCTTTCTTTTCATCTTATCATTCTTGATCTTTATTCTCATCATATAGTTTAGTGAACATGCTTCGTGATGTCACTTTTACATAATTCATGTCTCAATCATAACATATTATGTCATAACATACATCGTGATCTTAGCTTATCGTACATCGTAACTTAACATACCTCATAGAAATTTCATGGCATACAATTAAGCATAGCAACACATAAGATAGCAACACATAACATACAATATGGCATACACTTCTAGCATACATCTAACATACTTTGGCAAGTATTATCTCAAAGCCTATGCTGTAGGCGGAGTTGTACTTACCTCTCTTGCTATGTCCCAAGTAATGCTGCTCCTCTTCCGGGTACAGCTGCAGGTTACCTCCTGTTTGATGAAGGACATAGGTAAGGGTCTAGTTAAAATTGTGAAACGTTGGTGCCCTAACCAACATGCTTACATAGTCCTAGTTGCATGTTCCCCTTATACATAACATCTTACTTGGTTACTATTAGTAACCCTATTGTTCAAGATTAGACAAGTATGGATTATCACTTAAGGGGTTACATTGGGTAACCTTATGTGCTAAGCCCATGAACCCACTTTATATCCTATAGGGTTATATTGGGTAGTCCTTAAGGTGATGAACTTGGGTTAAACTTGGTCAACTCAAGTCAACTTTTGATCAAATATGGTCAACTATGGTCAACCCTCTATGGGTCAACCTTGAGCTTTGGGCTAGGCCCAGTAACTCAGATATCACTTTCAGTTACTATCCGAAATCGGCTTGCTTACCAAAGTTTTGGTTTAAAACTCATTTTCCATTTCTTCGAAAACTTTAGTAATTTAACTTCAAAAATCCTTTACTTAACTTTCAAAAATTTCTTGTTCTTAAAGTAAGGCTTTATAAAATCCTTAAGGGCTGAAAACTGTTGAAAAATGCCATTGGAACAGTTTTCATAGTTAAAAACATTGAAATACTATTTTTCTGTGTTTGTTTTAGAAAATACTGTGCAGTAATTTCCTGTTCCTTGTACAGTTTTTCGAAATCAGTTTATATTTAAAAATATAGATTGAATTTGGAAAAGTTGTCTTCCTAAAAGTTTTAGTTCTCGAAAAATCCTAAAACTTTTGTGTTTTGAGAAAAACCCAGTTCGGACTTTAACCCGTTCATATTGCCGTTTGAACTCACCTGGCCGTGCATAAATCCTGGGCACGGTCAGGCTCGGGTTTTTGTGAAAATGAAGGCCATTGGAGCCTTATTTTGGAAATCCATTCGCGTAGTCCCCTAGGAAAAATCATTCTCTACAACTTTTATGTTTTACATTTTTCCCAATTCAGCCTCTAAAGGCCTCAAATTCCATTTTCCAGGAAACTGGCCAGTTTGAATCCGAACCGGCAGTTTCCATTCTTAATTTTGTTTTACGTCCTATTGCGCGAAATCTAACTCAACCGAACATGTGGGAGCCTAGATTGAAAGCATGCAACGTTTTCTAATGTCTCACTTTAACATTCATGTAGCCCAAACGCAGCCATGCAAACCAAATCCGAATTGCCCAAATCCTAGGTTTGCATGGTTCTAGGTTGTAACACATTAATCCATACATTCACACACCATTCATGTTTAAGACTAGCAACCTAACATGCTATTCTAGAACCGGCTTGCACACAAAAATAGGGGACATACAATCCATCATCCATCTAGCATGTCACCCTAGCATTCAATCAAGCACAAACATAAAATTAAAGCTCATAACAAAGCTAAACATCAGACCACCCTTAAAACCTAAATCAAGCACCACACCTAATCAATCTAGGACAAAGAAAACTTGAGCTTATGCTCTTACATCCTCTCAACTTGAAATACTTGTAAAATTTCAAATTGAAATTAAATTGGAAAGGTTAGGGTTTGTGGGAGATTTACCTTAGCTAACCCTAGAAATGGGTTAGGGTTTGGGATCCGAAATTCCTTCTTCCCTTGGTCACCACAACCGGCCTCACCACTCACCTAGGGGCACCAAAATTTCTTTTGGTCACTTGGTTGGTCCTAGCAATATTCGGCCACTCCACCAAGCCTTCCTCCCTTCACTTTTCTTCCTCCCTTTTTTCTTTCTCCTACAACCGGCCACTTAGGCCAATATGGGTTTCAAATTTCCAAACTTTTTCTTGGTTTCCTATTATCAAATCCGAACTCCCCCCTTAATTTCCCATTTGAAATTTTTGATTTTCTCTTCTCTCTTTTCTCTTCCCAAGAGTCGGTTTTTCCTAGAGAAAAATGGGCATAGTTTAGGTAGATTTTCCAATTTTTGTGAGTAAGAATGGCACCACCACTCACCTATTTATAGAGGTGGAGAACTTTCAAAAATTCTAAAAAAAACCCATGAAGAATTAAAATTTGCACAAAAGGAGGGTGAGGTGGCCGGCCAAGACAACTCTAGAAGGCTCCAAAATTTCTTTCCATACAAGCTTAATTAATTATGATGTCATAATTACAAGATAAAATGATGTCATCCACCCTAAGCCTTGTTTGGCTCTTTTTTTCAATAAGCGGTCTATTTTTTTGAGCTACACAGATATTTTCAATACTGTGTTCACTAATACACAGTATTTTTATACTACACTGCAGTCTAAAATTTATCTGTGTAAAAATGGACAGTATAAAATTTTTCTTATTTTTCCGAGCTCTTTTCGCCATTAATTCCTACTTGGTGTGCTTAATTTTCTAAGGTGGTTTTAAAGCCTATTCATGCTATCTTAACCGTAAAGACGGTTTTCGCAGTATACCTTCCATACTGCACTGTCACGTAACTGTACGGTCATCATTTTGACCATTTTAGTCAAACTTTGACTTTCTCAGTCAAAGTTGACTTTTTCAGTCAAACTTTGACCAACTTGGAATCATGTACTTTTTCATCCCTTTTGGCTCAAAAGGTCCGTTGCTAATCTAAGCAATCCATTTTGAGTCTTATTGAACCATAAGAACTCACAAAATGTAAGAAAAACTCTTAACCGAGCTTTTTCATAAATACCTTCATGGTATACATTTAATTCCTTTGAAAGGAAATAGTGACATAAAAAAAATTTAGATATTACCAAACTAGTCTTTGTTAAAGACTTCCTGTGGAAACATGATTTTAAGCATCCTCATCAAGAATTAAATAACAAGACTAAGTCTAAACCAATACAAGTAAAAGGTTGTACCAGTCTCTCATAGATCGTGGAGGATTATGACCTTCCGTAGATCGTGAAGGGTTATATATATTTTAAGATTCCCAGAATTGTTAGAAACTTGCAAACCCTAACTTTCTGTGGATTGTGCGCATCTGGTACGTACACAAATGGCCCATATGTTAAGCAAGATAATAAGTCCATAATGGAACATAAGAGATTCATAATCGACCATAAATAGTTCATGCATAAGTTAAATGACACTTGTTATATTTTGTGAAATTAAGTTTGTACTTGCTAACCGTAATCTCATTAGTATATTTCATATGTACGTAAAAAGCCTGCATCTTAATTGGTGGGCAATAAGGACGATGTGGCAAGTGAAGGGTGGTGTGGGATACCACTATGCAGATTTTTCCGCAGACTCTTTTCAACTATAAATATATATATTTATATATATATAAATTGTGTTATACTATGCATATGATGTTTGAAGAATTGGGTTAAATGTAAGGATTATGTATGACTTTATATTTTGGTAAACAATTAATGTGTATGCATGAAAAGTTTACCTATATGGGTTAGTCTATTTTTATGGTGTTAAAAAAAATTATTCAAAAATTTTCAGTAAGTTTAAGTATTTAAAATTAAGATTTAATTAAAATAATCATGGTAATGGCCTACGTAGTCGGGTCGTTACACATGGGACAAAGTAAAATAGTGTCCATAGTTCATGGGGCATTAATAATATTAATAATTCTAATTTTAGATGAGTAAATTAATATCCTTTTAATTATTCCTTATTATATCTCTCTTAATAAGGGTAACAACTTCCCAGAGTTGAATTGCAATTTTTCATCCTGTTTCACCCTAAGGTTAATGACTCCTATGACCTACATGGACACGACTTGGGAATGTCACGGTAAGTTACATGGATACAAAGACATACGTTGATAACAAATGTTGGATGAGTGATGCCTTGTTCGATATTGAAAGATTTCCAATTTCAAATAGAGTCTAATTTGTCTTTGTGATCAAAATTTCAGACTTTATTTGGCTTTCAGGTTTAAACCAAAAATTTTCATAACAGTTTTTAATTTTTTTTATAACTAGTTTTTAAAAAGTCAACCTATTTTAACTCAAAAATTTCATTCCAAATCCACACACTAAACACAAGCACAAGTTATCGTATAAAAACAACAATATCAGAGACAAATTCTAAAAGGTCTTATGAATGAAGGTCTTAAGGCTTAACCTTTCACAAGAATTACAATTCAGAAAGAAAAAAAAAAAAAGAAGAAGAAGAGGAGGGATCTGTCTTTTATGGATGAAAACATCAACTAGTTGAATCTTTCGAAAATGTTTATCGTATAAAAGCCGACAGGATTATTCATTTCATAACACTGATGTGGTGGAAGATTCCTCCAACAGGCCGTCACTTGGCAGTTTTTCAGGTGATCTTGGAGAAAACATGCATGGGTTTGGTGGAAGATGCAAAGCCTCTAAACTTCCTTCTAGCATTTCAATAACCCTACTCATGGATGGCCTATTTGAGGGTTTTGTCTGGATACACCACAACCCCACCATGATCATTTTTCTTGCCATCTTATTTTCCTCGCTCGTCATGTCCTCCCACAATTGTAGAGTGCTACCAAGTTCAAGATGTTTATAGATCCAATCAGGAAAATATATTTCGCTTGTATGGCTCACTCCAACTTTGACATTTTTTCTTCCACCAACCATCTCGAGGATCATCATTCCATAGCTATAGACATCTGACTTGGACGAAACTCCTCCAAAGTTTCTACTGAACACTTCTGGAGCTACATAACCAATTGTTCCCCTGGCATCTGCCATTGATATGATACTGTCTTTTCTTGGGCAAAGTTTGGCCAGCCCAAAGTCTGCAATCTTTGGGCAAAAATCTTCATCTAAGAGGATGTTATGTGGCTTTATGTCAAGATGTAAAATTTTTGTGTTGCACCCACGGTGCAAATAGTCAAGCCCTCGAGCTATACCAATAGATATCTGGAGCAGTTTTTGCCATTCCAAATGCGGAGTAGTTTGCAAAGGATTATCTTTGTATGTGAACTTCTCTAGCGATCCATTGGGCATAAATTCGTAGATGAGTGCTCTTCTACGACCTTCCAGACAAAACCCCAAAAGAGTGACAATATTCACATGAGAAGTTCTGCTAATGCTTGCAACCTCATTAATAAACTCTTCTCCATTCCCTTTAGATACATTCAAGATTTTGACAGCCACAATACGTCCATCGGTTAGCTTTCCTCTAAACACTTCACCAAAACCTCCTTGACCTAATTTATCTTTGAATGATTTGGTCATTCTCTTGACATCCAAGAATCTATACCGTTTTGCTGCGAGATGTCCATAGCTTCTAATGAAAGCTTCAAGGTCTTGATCATTCTTTGTCTTCTTTGTCCAAGATTTTATAGATTTCATACATCTACGACAACATGTCATGATACAAACGAGCAATAGTACACTTCCTCCACCAAAAACACCTGTGAGATCAATGTTGTAATAATTCAGGAATTGCTGAATTTATATTGTCACCCAATTTTAGTGAAATGGTAGGATTCAATGATGAAGGAAAAAAAAAACAAAAAAAAGAGACATAAAGAAGAGAAATAGAGAAGGATAAAAAAGTTTAGTACCAATGACAACCTTGAGTTTCCAATTTGTACGATGGCCTGCAAGGTAAAAAAAAACAAAAAACAAAAGAGAGAGACAGAGAGAGAGAGATTAAAAGGGATTTAGGAAGAAAAAAGCATTATCGAGAGGACATCTGTGTATTCAATAATAAGCGTCAAAATTTCAAAACATATTTTGATGGATATTTGAATGAGCTTCTTTTTTTCTTCCTTTTACTCTAAATACATAGAGGAAAAAAAGAATCATCGTAATAAGACAAGAGAAAAAGGATACTATTCAAATTTTTTTTCTGAAAACAGAAAAGTTATAGCATTTTGAATCTTAGATAAATAGAGAAAAAATGTAACGCCGAGCTTAATTAATTTAAAATAACTAAGTTTAACTATTATGTTTAGTATCTTATTAGTAGTAACATTAATCACTTTATATGAAATGTTTTTAAGCATTTATGTGTTACAAAAATTGTTTAACTACATTTTTTTAAAGTAACTGTGCAGTTGAGAGTTGACAACCACCGGAAGTGAAGCTGATCGATGTACTTAGTCCATGAAATTGTTTGTATAAGAATGAAAATTTAAAGTTATAAAATATACTTCAAATGATGTTTATTAAAATTTTTCTATGGACTTATTTGCAAAAGAAATATATTTTCAAGGATCTAGCATAATTTTAAATTCTTTTGGGCATTTTATGCAAATTGTTTTAAATATTTGTTTTGCTACTTGTCAAGTCTATCTATTAGTTGCCACATCATATCTATTGATAAACTCTATCCATTAGTTACCACATCATGGTTATCCAATTGGATAAACCTTGCTATCCAAGGTTCGGTGAATGTAGACCTAAAGGATAAACCTTGTTATCTAAGTAAATGAAGATAATTACATCAATTTTTGATTTACTGTTTTTTTTTTTTTCCTCTTTCCTCCATATGGACAGTTTACTTGGGAGACAATGAAAATTTAAGGATTTAATTTAATTGTTGAAAATTTGGAAATTTCACCTATAAATAGGTGTGAGTAGTAGGAGAATTGGCGCTTTTGCTACCTCTGCTGCTTTTCTCTCTAGCTTTTAGAAAGAAGAACAACAACAAAAACAAAAAAAAACTCTAACAACTAATCTTCTTGATCATAAGACCTTCTTCCCCTCCTAAATCACAAAACAAATCAAGACTAAACTTCCTTCAAAAAATTCATTCCCGGATTTCCACACAAGCACCATTTTCTTTCAAGCTAATTGAGCTCAAAGTGGAGTTTGTCACCATTTTTGGGGTCCAAATTTTATAAGCTACCTAAGGACAAGCACGATCAACTTTCTCGAAACGGTGGTGTCAATTTCTCTGCGGTAGTTCAACTTGAAAGAGGTAAGTAGGAATTCTACTTACCGTGCCATAGAAACTTAAAAAATATATAATATAGTGTTTTAATGTTTTTGACAAATGTTTAACATTTTAAACGAGACTATAGATATAATGTTTTCCCTTATTGGAAAAAGCATGATTTTCAAGTATGAAAGCTAAAGCAAAGTATGGTTTATTGAAAGGTTTTATGATATGTTTATAATGTTTTAAAGGTTTGCAAAATTCTAGATGTGGCATATGAAAAGATGGGAATATCTACGAAATGTAGTAACCCCACTATAATGATGTCATTGGGACTGACATGACTGATACCAACGTTTGGGATACCAACGTTTGGGATCCCAATGACAGTAATAAAAGTATTTGTAATACCTGATTTTTTTTTTCTATGTTACTATTTCCTTTTTAAAGGAATTAAATGTATGCCGTAAAGACATTTACGAAAAAGTTCGATTTAGGACTTTATTATGTGTTATGAGTTCTTATAGCATTATAAGACTCAAATATGCTTGTTTTGATAAGCAAATGGCCTTTTCGGATGAAAAGAGATGAAATTTGCATGATTTTAGGACAGTCAAAGGGTTGACCGAAAAAGTCAACTTTAACCCGAAAAAGTCAAAGTTTGACCAAAATGGTCAAAATGATGACTGTGTAATTTTGTAACATGCAGTATGGTAGAAATACTGCGAAAACCCATTTTTCGGGTAAGATGAAATAAATGAGAACTAAAACCGCCGTAGAAAAATCAAGCACACTAAGTTAGGGCACAGGGCAAAAAGGGCTCGAGAAAATAAGAAAAAATTTTTCCAGTCTGATTTTACATAGATAAAATTTTGACTGCAGTATAAAATATCAGTACTGTGTATTAGTAAACACAATATTGGATTTATCTGTATTAACTTTAAAATTAGATTGCTTTTTCAAAAAGGTAGCCAAACAAGACTTTTTGAATTATGACATCACTTGTTTTTGAATTATGACATCATAATTCTTTGAACCAAACAAAGCAAGACAAGTGTCTTATTCTAGAAATTTGTTTCCTTCTTCACCAAGCAAATGGCCGGCCACCTATGCATGGATTTTGTGTAATTTTTAAAAATTTAGGGGTATTTCTAGAATTTTCAAAAGTTTCCCCTTGTCTATAAATAGGGGTGAGCATTATTTATTTTAATTCAAAATTCTAGCCAAACTCTTGCAAAATTTCTCCACAAAAGCCGAGTGAGAGAGGAAGAGAGAGTAAGGAAGAAAACCAAAAAATTTTCCTAAGCCAATCCTAGGGTTAGTGATCGGTTTTGCCAAGGAACCAAGAGGGAGAGTTTGAAAATTTTTCCAACCCTTTTCTAGGCTGCTGCCGAGTGTGGAAAGTGCGGGAAAAGCCAAAGAAAAAAAAAACAAAAGGTTTCTAGGAAACAAGTTTTAGGGGCAATTCGGGTTTGATTAAGCCACCAAGAAAACGAGTTTGAAACAAGTTTTGACACCATTTTTGGGTCTAAGGCAGCTACGGTTTTAAGCAGGAAAAACAGTGGGAAAAACTGAAATTTTTGGGACCATTTGTTGCTGTGGCCGAGCCATAGGTGGAGGACGAGATTTGAGGTCAAAAGAAATTTTTGGTGCCACTTTGGTGTGGAAAATCCGGTTGTGGTGTTAGGGGCCAAGAGTGGGATTTTTGGGTGCCAAAATCAACCCTAAGCCAACCCTTGAGTGGTTCAAGGTATTTTTCAAAACCCTAACCCTATTTTCATTCAAGTTTTTAAATTAAATTTTATAGTGTATTTCAAGGCAAAAAGTTTGTAAGAGCATAAGCTTACAATTTTAATTTCTTGCCCTTAGTCAGTTTTAGTGCTTGATTAGGATTTTCTAAAGGTGGTTTGGTTCATTTATGCAATTTAATATGCTTATGATTTGTTGAATGCTAGGTTGCATGTTAGAATATTTGATAATGGTTATATGTCCCCAATTAAGTATGTAAGAGTGTGAATGCATGTTAGGGTATTAAATATGATTGTATGGCATGAATGGTTATGTGTATGCAAGCTAGAAAACCATGCAGCCAAGGACTAGGGCAGTCGATTTTAGGGGCTGCATGGGTACGTTGGGTTAGTATGTTTGAATGTATGAAATGATAGAAACGCTGCATGACTGTTATGTAAACTCCCGAAGTGGTCGGTTGAGATAGAATCCACGAATTAGGACGTAAACCAGACTTAATAACCGAAACTGCCAATTCGGATTCGAAACTGGCCAGTTTCGGGAAAATGGAAATTTAAGGCCTTTAGAGGCCGAACTGGGTGAAAGGTAAAACATGAAAGTTGTAGAACAGGGTTTTACCTAGGGGGCAACGCAGACCGTTTCCCAAAATGAGGCCCCAATGGCCTCCGTTTTTATAGAAAACCGAGACTGGTCTGCCCAGACCTAGTTTACATGACCAGCCAACTTCAAACGAAAACTGACAAGAATAAAAGCAGAACTGGATTTTTCTTAAAACGCAAAAGTTTTAGAATTCTTCGAGAGATAAAACTTTCATGAAGACAACATCTTCTAATTCAATTCGAATTTTTAAATACAAACTGATTTCTAAAAACTGTGCAGAGAGCAAGAAATTCCTGCACCGGATTTTCTAGAACCTACTCAGAAAAAAGTGTTTTTCCTTCCAAAAAGCATTGTTTTAACTACGAAAACTGTTCCAAATGCAATTTTCAACCTTTAACCATTTTATAAAACTATGTTTCAAGAATTAAGAATTTTTGTAAGAAATTAAAGAAGTTTTGGGCTTAACTGCCAAACTTTTTCAAAGATAAAGAAAAAGGAAGTTTTCAAGCCAAGTTCATATAATCAAGCATAAACGGATGGTAACCGGAAAATTTTACCCGAGTTACCGGGCTTAACCCCAAAGCCTAAGGTTGACCCAAAGGGGGATTGACTTTAGTAACCTTAGAGGTTAACATTGGTTAACCTAGTGCGGCTTAGGACTAGTCACCTAAGGGATTTCTAATTGTAACCCAATACGATAAGGTTACTCAGTGTAACCAGACATAACATGATTTATGGTCTAGGGGGACATATAACCAAAGCATTGCATGAATGTTGGTTGAGAACCAACATCTTATGGTCATAGATTAGAGACCTTACCTACGTCCTTCGATTAAGCAGGAAGTACCCTGCAGCTGAACCCAGAAGCGGAACAGCTTAACATCAAACATAGACAAGGTAAATACAACGCCGCCTACAGCATAAGCTATTAGTTGTATACTTACCTAGATATAATTGAGGTGTTATGTGCTATGTGCTGTATGTTATACTCGGTGCTATGTTTTATGTACTAGGATATGCTTATGTTATGAGGTATGCTAAGTAAGAGATGCATGTTAAGTTAAGAGTATGGTATGATTATGAAGCATGAATATGTGACATCAAGATGTATGCTCACTAATTCTAATAAGAATAATAAGTTCAAGAAAGACACTATAAAAAGAGAGAAGGGCAACAAGTTGCCTAGGCGACAAGTCGCATGTGTCGTACCACTCGTCCAAGGTCGGGTTGGACTATGGATTGAGTTGGACTTGGACTGGCCGCCCCAACCAATCCATAGTTGCGCGCCGAGTACGGACACTTATGTTAATGGCCCCTAAGTAAGATAAGAAATGAAAGTAAGCTATGATGAAATAAGAAAGCATAATATGAACATAATTGGTTCATGCATGCTATATGCAATGATGTGTTACGTGATGAAATGAATTGTTATTTCATGAATAAGATGTATATTAGGTTATGTATCGCGGTATAGGAGTTGTACTTGCTGAGCGAAAGCTCATTGTTTTAAGTTTATGCTGTAGGTAAACAACCTACCAGCAGTTGATGGTACAAGATGGAGTCGCCTGGCCAGGCACTGTGAAATGTGGGGAAAAGGAGCCGCTACGCGTTTCGAAATTTATATGAATATCATGGGATGTTTAATAACTGCTATTTAGTTAATATTAATGCTCGTACGCACAAATACTGTTACCCTGTTCATTTCTTATATTCCGTAGCTTTCTATACGCCCTGTATTAAAAAAAAAAAAATTTCCGCTGTGTTTCATGTATTAAGTAAGTAAGTTTCGTATATGTTGTTTCATGAATGTATGTACATAAGTATGGTAACAGCTTGTGCTAGGTGGGTCATTACAGTATTTGGCCAAACTTAAAGGAAATAAATGATGAATGATTCTGTAGCTTAAGCCCAATTTGTGCCATATCTCAAGGGTTTTCATGAAATGTTTTAAATGTTGATTTGGATTTCTATTTGCTATAAGAAGATTCGAAATTCATTGAAAAATGTATTTTAAATTTGTATTTAAATATGTTCTGCTTATTGGGCTTTTAGCTCACTTTAAAGTTTCATGGCATAAGTGAAGAAGAAAAGAATGAGGAAGCAACATAGTGGTGGGCTGAACCTCTTTTGGGAACTTGATGCCATGGAACCTTTGTACATACTAAGCTAAAGTTGTTTCATGAAAAATGTTTATTAAAAAAAAAAAAAACTCTGTGGGCTATACTACAAAAGTTTTGATTATAGACAGTGCTAATAATCTTTGATAGTTGTAACACCAACTCTTCATATTTTGACTAAACTATGATAAGGGTCTGTAAATATTTTATATTAATATCTTATCATACAACTATCTTGGTTTTATTATATTTCTGTGTTATAGCAGATTTTATAAATGTATAGTTTAGTGACATGTTCTAGTTAAGTTTAGTTAAAGGTTAAACTGACAAGGGGTGTTACATAAAAGTTCTTTACTAGAGAGACAAAAAGAAAGACGATACTTTTCAAATACTAAATATCTTATTATTATTGTTATTATTATTATTATTATTATTTTCTGCAATTACGAAATTTTCACATGGCTGCTAAACCCTGTGTTAGGCGTGTTCCGCAAGGCAGGAAGACCCTGTGGTGGGTGAATTTCAAAGGATGGAGGAGAGAGAAAAATCTCTTAGTATTTGAGTTCAATTAAGCACTTCCAACCACTAGTATAAACAGGAGTACTAGAGGTTCTTTTTAAGCACTCCTCATTATTATTTAATAATTCAACTAGAACTCTGGTCGGAAGAAGTAGAGTATTTGTTCAAGAAGAAACAAGTGCTTACACACTATTTGTGGGATGGAGGCTAGCAAATAAGCCTAGTTTACTCGTTGGTCAAAAGTCTTAGTTGAAAAGAGTTTGAGTAAGCGAAAAGGGGAAAACGGTAACTAGTGATTTTCGCCTACCAAATATTACTATCTCTGCTAGCCGAACCTTAGTTTGCAGTAATGACTGTTTGTTTTAAATTTAGATTGCGTTTGGAATAACGGCTTGAAATAGAATTTTTAGGCGGTAATGTCATTCCCGCATCTCCCACGTGCTTTCTCGCATGCGCTACAGAGTTGGAAGTCTATGTATTGCACGTCTAAACCTTCTCTCGAAACGTCCGTCACTTCCTGAACTCCACGCTTGGCAGATCTATCCATCTCGTCAAGGACGGTCCGGAATACCGGAACTTGGACGGCACCGCAGCATACACTTTGAACGTCGACATCATCCAAAGTCCACATTAAACTTTCTCTTACAAAATATGAAATCCGATCGTTGCCGTCAGGTTCCTTAGAACAAGAAAAGTTAAGGATCCTCCAAGTGGGTCGCTTTTCCGATAGCCATAGATCACATTGAGGTTTTCAACAGTTGCAGCGTAACCAACGAGCAGAGTGTGGTTCAGAGTGGTGTTGAGGCCATTTGTATTGCAAGGAGTATCCCAGAGATCCGACCTGACAAGAGTCATCGTATAATTTTCTCGGCTAACAAGAAGTTCGCCGTACTCTGTGCCACTGACATTTATGACAGGATATTCTCTGTTTTCGTAACGAAGTCGAAAACCTTCAACACCGCAGAATTCTGGTCTGTCATCTCCCCAGAACGGGTAAGAAAGGTTCTTGATGTTGCCACATTCGTACGGAAATGTCATGAAATTCGCATCGTCTTCCCAGCGAGACAATGGGAAGATGGTGATCAAGATGAAGAAGACAACAGTGATAGGTCTAAACAGGAAAAATTCTAAGGAGATAGATGAGGATTTTGCCATGACTGCGGATGAGAGTAATCCTTTAATTTTGTAACCCGACAAAGACACTAGTGGCTTTAGCTCATTTTGAAAAGGGAACAGAGAGGGAGAGAGAGAGGGAGTGGAAGTGAGAAATAGGGAGAAATAAAAGAGAAATGGAAGAGGAATTTAGGAATAAAAAAAATAACAATAAAAGAGAAAATGGCGTAACCATTATATTTTTGAGATTGGTTTACATACATGACATATGTTTAATAAATCTAATTTTTCATCTATTAGTTTTATCTTGTATTTGTTTTTGCGTATAGCACATTCTACGAAAGTCTAGGGTCAAAGTGGTTAACTATAAGAAGCCAACCATGGGCTTTGTCTGGGCTCGAAGGACGGGTAATGCAATGTGTGTGGGCTTTGTCTCCCTCTGTTATTCCTTTTGGTAAGGTCTGTTGTTTGGTTTCTTTTCTCAAACGAAATTCTTATTCCAAAAAAAAAAACAAGAAACAAAAAGAAAAAAGGCCAACCGTGGCTGATGATCAGGAAACCCTACTCTGCCAAATAGACACGTCAGGAACCCTGAAACATGATCAGAGTAATTGGAACCCATAACCCCAAGAAAATGTCAAAAAGAACTTCTATTTCCCACCTTGTAATATTTAATTGTGGGCCTTTTCTTTGAAAGTGTGATGATGACAGATAAGGACTCCACTCAAGTTACTTACGGATGAAACGAGAGAGAGGAATTATAAGTGGTGGACAAAACTTGCATACTTTTGACTAAAATGTCATTGCTTTGATAATGATAATTAACAAAAATTAAAATCCATAAGCCAAGCCAAACTAAACTTTAAGGAAACAAGTTTCTTTCTAAATATTAGGAAACCAAGGAATTAAGTAACTAAAATTCACATATGTCAAATGTTAGTAGAGTTTAATATAATATACCTTTCTCAAAAATATATATAAGGACGTACTTATATGGAAAATTACTCTCAAGTAAGTTCTAAGTTCTTCTATATGAATTGGCGTAACCATGTAACATATGTGGTTAATTAGTAGTATCGAAACAGATGATCGGAATTCAATTATTGACGTGACCGAAAATGCCATTGTGTTCTGACCAAAAACAGAACAAAACTGAAGATGCAATCTAAGCATGAATCTTTTTTCTGCTAACTAAGCTCTGTCTTGATTGTCCTAATTACTAGAATCAAGGCTAGTTTGTGATATCCAGAGAATAAAATAAGCCAAGAAAACTTTCCTTTTTCTTTATTATCCTTTTTTTTGCCTTCCTTTCTGTGAGTGGGCTTGAAAAATGATAAAGACAACTAGAAAAACAAAACGCGTACCAGCAGTATCAAGAGGACATACTAACTCTTCTGTTCCATTACGGCAATAGCAGCAAAACGTTTCCCCATAGTCACTAGTTCCGCATCTCCCACCTGATATTTCACATGCTCTACACTGTGGAAATTCTGTGTAATTCAATCCAAACCCTTCTCTCAAAGCTGTTCTCACGCCCTCAAGTCCATTCTCATCAGGGAGCTCCTCGAGGGCAGCCTCGAAAACCGGAACTTGGATGAAACTACCACATGCCCGAAGTTCATTGAAGAAGGGAGAATCATTGTTTACAAGATCGCCTTTATGATAATAAGAATTATCTCCGACATCCCGGCCGGGGCAACTAAAGTTGTAAGCGTAAAGATCCACGTTTGGACAGTGATAGAATAAAGTGAGGTTTACAACACCTTGAGTGTAGTTGAAGAAGAGAGGGGGAGTAAAGGTGGTGTTGACATGTCTTGGAGAACAAGGAGAATCCCAGAGATCCGACCTCGCAAGAGTCATCGTAGAATTCTCTTGGCTAACAGTCAGCACGCGGTATTCTTCTCCATCGATGTCCATAACAGGGTACTCTCCTCTTTCACAACGAAGCTCGAAGCCTGGGTGACCGCAGGATTGGGGTCTGCCATCTCCCCAGAACGGGAAAGAAAGGTTCTTGACGTTGCCACATTCGTACGGAAGATCGCACACCGTGAAATTCGCATCTTCTTCGCAGCGAGACGAGGGGAAGGCGGAGAAGATGAATATGATTAAGAGGGATATTAAGAGCAACGGTAATTCCATATGTGAAGGCTAAAAGCTAAGCTAAGCTCTCATTTAGAACTATGTAGGAAGAGATATTTTGGTTTTGATCATTTTTGATGCAAAATGAAGAGGAATTTGAACAAGACTTAGTTGGCTTCTTGGAATTTTCTACATAAGAAGAAAACAAGAAACAATTAATGCCCGACTTTTGACTTGTACTAAAAGATTTTTATTTGGTTGAATGCAAGGCGGCCTCACACACGTTACCAAACTCAAATGGACAAAACCCTTTTTGCCCCTATATATAGTTTCATATTGCCAAACTGCAATTATAGGAAGTCACCACCCAATTTCTCCTACGGGACAACTTAAGGGAAGTGACACTCAGCGGGGTATAGCACATAAATTTATAAGTTGAACCTATAGATTTTTTGTCGTTTTATGAAATAGTATTCTTAAAAGTGCTTTTTTATAATACAATTATGATATTTTAAGTATTCTAATAACTAACACAAATATGAGTGAGCTTTTCAATTTAAAAATAATAATAAAAAAAATGACAGAGTAGATAAAAAAGGACTTTCTATGATTAGACCTCTTATTTTCACTATTCGTAGAAAGTGTTGTTTTAATCGTTGGATATAATTTTCAACAGAAGGCTTGTGACTGAAGCCATCATGCATATCTCGCTGTAAATTTTTAACATGAACATTTATTGACTAAACCATTAAAAAAATCAATCTAATATCTAAAACAACAGTTCGTGTTGATGATGTAAAGAAAACCCCGCTGGCTGCTTTTAACCAATAAGGACAGCCAAATCCCGATTAGCCACCCGACCATAGCAGAAAACTTCAAATTGTACGTCATGTGATCAATGATATTGGATGAGTCAGGTTGTTCATATTTTCTAGTCCACTTTTGGCTCTTTTTTTTTGTACCTTTTTTTTTTTTAATTAATTACCGTGAGCAAAACAAGGAAAGCTTGACCTCGACTAATGCAGTGTTATACAAGTTGATGAGTATTATCACAAGATGAAGAGAGGATTTGGTGAGTTAATCGGTTGCTTTAAAAGTAAATTTGGACTCTTTTGGTTAGGGGAGTGGACTAAATCAAACAGATTTGAGAAAACGCGTTTTACGTATCCTTTGGGAGGTAATATTATTAGAATTGTTTTTCTTTAATTTCGTGTCTCCACCATTGAAGACCAATTCAATTCCAATCCTTTTGATATACTCTTTAAAGGATAAAATGATGGTTTTTTGTTTAAAGTTCGACAAGTGAGGCCATGTAAAAGGAAGTTACCACCAGGACCACAATTTCTTAAAAGTTGAAGAAGAAACGAAGAAAGAATCAAACCTTTGCAAAAATCTTTCTTTTTCTATTGAAAAAAAAAAAAAAAAAAGCAGTTATAAAAGTGTCATTATCTATTAGTTTAATTAGCTAGTTAAAGAGAAATTAATTTGAATAAAAAACGCCAGTGATTGACTAACAACTTGACTAGTGTTTGTTTTATTACTCAATCAATACGTAATATTGGATGACGAAAGTCGTATTGGGCTATATATAAATATCAAATGCCAACCTTATATGTAATTCAGTTTTACCTTTTGTTATTACAAAAAAGGAAAATGGGAGAAGGAACGAACTAGGCCAAAACCTCTAACAATGAAAATAAATAGTAGAAAGATTTTTGATTGATGGTAAAAAACAAATGTATGGTCAATAATGTACTTACGAAGCATATTCAGTAGTCACACAAAAATCATTTTAAAAATATTATTGTAAATAAATATTTACAATAAATATCATACTTATTTTGTTTTACGAAGTATATTTATGATAAAATTATCTTAAAATTTTTCGTAAGTAAATAATTTATTAGAAATATGCTATTTACTTCAAATATTTTTAAAATTTACTATCTGTTTTTAAATATTTTTAAAAATTACTTATTTGCTGTAATTTCTCAAAAAAATATAAATATATGTACTTCTTGATAGGTTCGAGTCCTTTTTTATTAAAACCAAAGAAATACAGTAAATGTACTATCTACCCTGTAAAATATGTGTAAATATATGTACACACAATCACTAAGCCAAACAAATATCATACGAGCTTAATGCCACCTAAAAGTAATTATCTACAGCCTCAAAGTCGTTTGTTATGGAACACATTTTTATTTCAGAAATTAATATGCAAGTACTTGAAACTTTATGTACATTTATTGGGCCCTAGCCTTTGGTAGGTTTATGGCGCATGAAAATGGAAAAGTGCCATATGAGTCAACTAATATGATAAGTAGTTAAAATGTCACCCTTTTTCGTTTTCATGGACAAAACTCACACCTTATTATCATGAAAGAATATCGCGTATTAAACACCTTTATTTAGAATTTTTCCAAGTAGAAAAGGTGTCTTTCTATCATCTTGTATGTTCATAATAGTAATATTAAATATCAACAATGTTATGTAAGCTAAGTGCGTATATAGCTCGTAGTTTAGACCGAATTTTTCAATTTGAATCGAACCTGACTAATTTAATCTAACAACACTAGTGTATTATCTTGAATGCTTGTCAGGGTTTCGTCCTGCGAAGTTTTTTTTTTTTTTTTTTTAATAAATAGAGAAATGCCTCCACTCAAATTTATTAAAAAAGACAACAAAACATATAAAAATAGAGAAAATTAGAAACAAGTTTCAATGACAAATCAAACACCGTTCATAGAAATTAGAACAAGATTCTAGATATTTACCCAAAAAAAAAAAAAAAAAAAGAGCAAGATTCTAGATCCTATATGAATGCAAATGCCTTGAATAACCTAGAAGGTAAAGATTCTTTTCACCAAGGCCTACCAAAAATGAATATTTAATCAAAGAGAACAAATTAATAGTACAAAACAAAATATAACAGACAAGATTGGCATTAAAAAAAATGTGATTAATCAAGCTTCCTAAAACTTACTAAGATGTATTGGCTAACATTTAATAATCTGACTAACTAGAAAATAGTTAGTAATGCTATATCGTACAAGTTAGGTAGTTGGACAATACCTTATTAATTTGGACCACATACATAAATATTACAAGAAATAAATACCACATACATTATACTAGAAACGAACAATTGTTTCACAACCCAATTATATGCCAATTTTTAAATATAAGTTATATATGTTATACACAATTGTTAACTAAATCAAGTGTTAGATTCCCACTTAATAAACAAAATGAAAATACTTTTATGTTTTAGACGTGAGAGTTCTTATCTTATCAAAAGCCGTATCATCTCACTTACTGAGTTAATCTTAGTAGGGTTATATACTAACTGAAATTGAGTAAGTGAGATATCATTCTATAATTGAAATAAAGCAGGATTTGTTTTCTAATTACCGAAGGAAGAGTGATAGCACTTCACTTATCACATCATGTGTTGTGTCCACACAAATAATTTAAAAATGTTTCTCATTGAAAATAAAATTTCTAATAATCTCTATTTTTTTAAGATGTATTTATTAAAAAATATTTAATAAATTCTTACTTTGTGAATGAGAAAACTAAATTCCGAAGTTGGTGAATGAGAGAGAGAGAGAGAGAGATACGTACTTTGTGATTTTTCAGGATCAGGCCCCTTTGCAGGATATACAGGGCTTTCCGGTGCCCATTTTTGGGAAGTACCACAGCTCAATCCATCAGATTGGTGATCAAGAGGACAGAAACACCTGAAGTGATTATCCTGATCAGTAGCTGATGAGTTATATCCGCATCTCCCTTGGGAACTCAAGCATTCTCTGCATTTTTCTTCGTCCTCGATTTTCCACTCCACTTCAAAGCCTCGTTGAAAAACTTCACGGACTTCATCTAAACTTTTAACTTGGCCTTTTACTACCTCCTCCATTATGGGAACCACAACACTTATGCTACACTCCGGCCATCTGAAATCAGGACTTCGCAAATATGTTTCATCCGGCACAAAGTAAGCCTCACGAGAAACGTTCTTTCCAGGGCAATCAAAGTGAACAAGATTAGAAAAATTAAGGGTATTATTACAGTCATAGAACAAGGTGGTATTTTTGTCTTTTGGAGTGTATTGGAACAGAGTGGAATTCAGAGTTGTGTTGATGAAGTTTTCAGGACAATACGAATCCCAGAAATCCATTCTGGCAATCTTGAGAACCTGATCTTTCTGGTTGATATCGAGGACGAGAAACTTCTGCGACACTGCATCTGCATCGAACATAAGGCTGTTCTTATCTGATTCACAATCAACAACAAACCCTGGGTGTCCACAGTATTCAGGTTGGTTTCTTCCACGGAAAGGGTAAGAAATTCCTTTGATTTTCCCGCAATCGAAAGGTTCGCAGTTCTTAAATCGATTGTCTTCGTTGGCATGGCTTGCGAAGGATGATGAGGGGAAGAGGATTAACAGCAAAAGGAAGAGAACGGAAAGCGGGAAGGAAACGGAAGGATTCATTAACAGAGAGATCAGTGGAATATGGTGAAGACTGAAGAAGAAAAATTAAGGGCAAGCTTGATGAAGAAATTGATGTAAAATGGAATCGAAGAGAAAAATTAAGCTGTTGATTGTAATGAACGCTATAAGTGTTCATTTTGATGGAGATTAAAAATGAAGTTGGAAAGAAAATAAAATTTGAGTAGTTGACTAGTCGACTTAAATGTGTAGACAAATGTATCTTGATAAGCTCGGAGGTAGTGAAAACATGGCACTAATTGGAAAAATTGGACCCACTCATTTATTACTTGAAGATGAGGACTAGTTCAAAGATAGAAATTTTTGTACGTAAGAGCAAATAACTTTCTTTTATTGCGTTTTTGATTTGAGATGTGATAACATTACCATTGAACCCATATTAACTCTCGGATAGAGACTTCTTATATTTTTCTTCTTCTTCTTTTTTTTTTTTTTTTTTGTTTTTGATTTTTATTAGTTAGAATAAGGAGATTCAAACTATGTAATTTTTAATAGAGTCTAAGGACAAAATTACCGTTAAGTTATTTATCTGCAATCACAACTTTATTGTTTTTTTGAACAAGTGTTTTGTACATTAATCTATGTCTTATTTTGGTCTTCACTTTTATTCTTCCTAATGTTCTCGGAAAATCTGCATCAGCTCTGCCTAGTCTTAAGAGTTCTTCTTTGTTTTGTTATTTTAGATTTAGACTTATCATATACGTTGTAAGATGAACTTAACAGTTTGACATTAGATTTTTTAAATTTCTGCAATAGAATTAC
Organism: Ficus microcarpa; assembly: GCA_025413485.1. Lineage (NCBI taxonomy): Eukaryota > Viridiplantae > Streptophyta > Magnoliopsida > Rosales > Moraceae > Ficus > Ficus microcarpa. The sequence goes on from JAINRI010000026.1 coordinate 54,956, forward strand.
AGCGAAAGGATTGACCAATGACCAATACTTTTGTATTTGTCACACGATTTTATTTTATTTTATTTTATTTGTGGAAAAAATAATTTACACATGAGCAATGTTATAAGAAAAGTCCATTACTTAAATCCCTGGAGTAGAACTGTGGCTAAAGGATTGACCCTTGACCAATATTTTTGTATTTATATCTCATAATAAGTTTTTTTTAATCAATTCCATAATAAATATATATTAGCAAGGGTGTCGTTGTCTTGAATTTTGGTGAGGATCGTGTTGCGTTCTCTAGTCTATGATTTACAACAAGAAGTTGAATGGTATGTTTTTCAAGTTGCGTTTACAAGCTTACAGCTTTTTTTCCCTTTGAAATTTGATATTGTTGGAAATTTCATCACTCTTAAACTTTGAATCCCTTTACATACGTAAATATGTCCAAACGTACTCGTTCAAAAAAAAAAAAAAAAAAAAAGAAGAAGAAAGAACAGAGCAATTCACAGAAATACTTTAAAAAGGAAAAACCTTAATCATAAGATTTTGAAACTTAATATTTTTGTTGTATAAAAAACTGGTCAAAAGTCTACGTAATATATTTTCTTATAAAGATGTTTATGTTTCTCTTTTTTTTTTTTTTACCTTTATTATTGAGATAGACTTGGTGTTAGTAGGTTGATTGACCAAATTTCTATTCCTACAAGAATGGTGAATTACAAGAAGATTTATATGTTTGTTTGTCGCACGGTGGAGATTCCGGCATCTTTTTTTTTTTTTTTTTGGGTGATTTTGGTCCAAGTTTTGTGGTATCCTATAGTTACTGATTCATATTTATAAGTTGTTTATTTAGAAATTTAATATATAGATATTCGTGGAAAGACCTCCTTATAATTTTGTGAGTCATAATATTAAAATTGATAATTTTATTATTTAATATATATATTTAATTTATTTTCCAATGATTTACGAATTGAATTTCCCATTTTGTCCTTGTGTATTTATCTGTGTTTTAACATGCCCATTCTCTCTCTCTCCCGAAACCCCCCCCCCCTCTCTCTCATAATTCGCAACCCCTCTCTCTCTTGAACTAGCAAATCTGGGTTTCTCTCTCTTCTGCAACTTCTATCTCCTCTTTCCTCCGTCGCCGGCTGTCTCCAGTCGTTCTCCTCCATCCCCGGCTATTCTCTTCCCTCGTTCTTATCCTACGGCCGTTTTTGTCTCTGTCTTCCCTTCCTCCGGCAGATCTCGAGTCGCTTTCGCGATCTCCGTCAGCAGCGCCGACAAGCGAAGACTCTACACTCCGGCCACGTGCACGACGATGTCTCTCTCTCCGTGCTCTCCGACGGCTGGATCTCCATGCATGTCGACCGATCTCGCCTAGATCGGTGTGGATCTCAGATCTCAGATCAGTCCTATGACACCACTTCGGTAGAGATCGACATCGTCGTCAACGGAGGCACCAATGTCCAAGCCTCTGTTTCTCATAGATCTGATCTCCAATGGCTGGATCTCGCAGAGCCAACGACCGCCGCATCAGAGATCGAACCTCTGTCATTAGGATCGCCGAGAATGGCAAAGCGGCTTTGCGTATATGGAGGTCGCAGCGGCGACGAGCTCGGCTTACGGAAGAGATGCCAGTTCATTTGCACTTAAATCAAAGGTACTACTCTCTTAAGCTCCCTTATTTTGTTTGGCTTGCAAGAAAATGCACGAGAATAGTCTTATATCTTGAAAATTTCGAATAATAAGGAATACAGAAGCTCCTACATTTTTTTTTTTGGGTGTACAACTCTGGTTTAGATTATGGTTTGTAACACAATAGCAGTTTAAGGTTGGTCTTATCATACGTAAAGGACGAGAAACAATTTGAAATATGCAAGTTAGGACTGGTGCATGCAATAATGTACGTTTGAAGATGCTAACTAATGTTCAATTTTTAATGCTTTTTTGTGGCTGAATTAATTTCAATGTCGTTGGTAGTTTTCGTTTTAATTTTTTTAATCTTTCTTTTTTAACATTTGAAAATCGTTTTTTGATTTGGTTTTTAGTTTCTCATTTTCTTCGATCCATGCCGAAAATCTTCATTTCGAGGGCTGATCAAGCTTATGGGAAAGTAATTTCATGACTCTGTTTTCTGGTTTTGTCTTTTTCCGTTGTTTTTTGCTTTCTCTTTATTGTTGTTCCAGTAGTTACTTTTTTTGCTTTGTAACTTTTGTGCTTTGGATGTTTTGCAGATTGTTGGGCGTTGCGAATGAGAATAACACTAGTGATAGAAGTGGGACATGTGAAGTAATTGAAAATGGTTTAGTTTTACTGTTGCCATGAATATTTGGCATTGATTAAGAATGCTGATGAACGTTTTGTTTTGTTTTGATTAACAAGTGTTGCTACTTTAGTGGGGACTTATTTCTTATACCAAATTACGTTGATCTCTCTGCACATGCTTAATGTTCACATATATGTATACATAATATCATAGGTATTCAAAAAACATTCTACGAGAATTTTAAGAGCATTCTAATAGAATTCAAAGAGCATTCTAATAAAATACAAAAAGTATTTTAATAGAATTCAAAGAACATTCTAAGAGAATTCAAAAAACATTCTAGTAAAATTTAAAAAGCATATTAAGAGAATTCAGATAGAATTTTGCATTCTATCAGAATGCGTTTTGTCTTCTCGGAATATGGTATAATCCGTTTTGCATTCTATCAGAATGTAAAATTTTGACACTGGTGACCGACATCGATGCCTGTGACCGGAGTCGGATACATCCGGTCACCTTTGTTGAAATATGAGAAAGAAAAAAAAAATCCGACGACTAGAGACCATCCAGCGATCAGTGACTTGTCGGTGTCAAGCGGCCAGCGAATGAAGTCGAAGATATATAAAAATTATTCCAATAAATAAAAGAAATGAATAAAATAAAGAGATATTGGTATTTTTGTCTATTTCTTTTTTTTTTCATTTAATTATTTAATTGAATATTGTGAAATAATAAATTTATGAATTTTACTTTTATAGATGGCAAAATTGGCAAAATTATTAGGAGATATTAAATTTAAGACATTCTTGTAAATCACCCAAAAATATATAATTGAATTTCTTTTTTATGATAGAATTTCATTGATTATGTAAATCAGTATATAATCATTGTAATTTTATATCATTTTGTTTGAGATTTTTTTTGTAATTAAAGAATTTAATTAATTAGGGGTGTAAAAGACGGGTACGCCAATAGAACCACTCAACATAATAATATGACAGTGACATGACAATTTTTGTGATTGTTTTATTTTGTTTTGTTTCTACTTTTTTTTTTTTTTCAAATTTTGCTATTGTTTTGTTTTGTTTATTATTGTTGTTATTATTAGAGATTTGGAGAGATTAAAAAAAAGGCAGTTATTAAAGTGTGATATTCGAATTTTTCCATGTACATTTTTTCTTTTAAGGAATTATTTTCACTTTATGAAAATTTTCGTAAAAATGCTCGGTTTAGGGCTTTTGAAAAGATTTGTGAGTTTAATGGGTCAAGAAGACTCAAAATGGATTTCTAAGCTCGGAAAGGGACTTTTCAAGTCGAAAGGATCGAAACGGTGCAAAATTTTACGAAAGTCAACTTTGACCGAAAAAAGTCAAAGTTTGACCGGCCAAAAAGTCAAAGGGTTGACTTTTTGAGATTTTTCGAGTTTGGAGCAGGATGAGTTCCGAGATGATGTTTTATGAACTAGTTAGCAAGAATAAACCTTAAAACGTCCCTAGAAAATCAAGCACACCGAGTTAGAGTTTAAAGGCAAAAAGGGTTCGGAAAAATTTGAGAGAAATATTTTTTTCGATACAAAATTCACACAAATAAATTTTGTACTTCGGTATGAGATAAAAATAGTGTGTTTTGAAGAACCACAATATTAAAATTATCTGTGTAACACAAAGGAAAGAAAAATGAGCTGTGGAGAAGCAAAAATACCAAACAAAGCCTAGACAAGGATTGACATGTGCCATGCCTAAGATGTCACCCTCCACTAGCCTAAAACTAGCTCATGAGAAGCCTTCCCTCCTCCCTTATTCGGCTGCACAAGAGAAAGAAAAAAATAATAATAAGACAAGGAGTAAAACTGTGATGCCCTAGAAATTCATACGCTTGATTAATGAATTATTATTATGGATTTTATTCATTAATATGCTTTTAGTGGATTATTTTGATGAATATCAAATTTCAAGATCATGACTGATAATATATGTATCATCGGTGTGATGATGCCGATGATTTAACAATGTTGAGTTTCTCTATTTAAATGAAAAATTTTAAATATCTAAAACGTGTGATGAACGACATGAAAATTTATACGAAAAAAATAAGTTATGTCGTATTAGAGGTATAGCTATAATTTTTCGGAAGGACCCCGATTTTTATTAGTAAATCGATTTAATGATCTTAGTATTTATTTTGATCATATTAATAGTCAAGCTTTGAGAGCATGTTTGGGAATTAATGTGTCACATGGATAGAGATGAATTATTAGTATTTACTCTTAGGAAATCCAAAGGTGGGAGATTAATCATGAATTGTGCTTGATTTGAAATCAATGGTGTAGATTTGATGCTAGAGAATCCTAGGCAAATCAATGGCCAAACCTTGGATGAAAAGTGACCAATGAGAACTTAGATTAAGGATTGGTGTGATGGAAGATCTAATGGGTGAGAATAAGGATGATAACTTTGGATCAAGGGTGGATATTGAAAGAAAGAAAGAAAGAAAAAAAAAAGGGGGAAACAATGGGGGGGGGGTCGGTTTTGTTGGTTCAAGAAACAAGGAAAAAATGTGGACAAAGAGAAATGAGGAAAGTGGTGCATGCATGCAACCACAAGTAAGAAATGGCATGGCCTCTTTGGGCAATTTGACCTAGAGAAGAAGCAAGTGATAGTGACCTTTCATCTCAACTTTTTGAACCAAATTTCACCTAATTTTGCTCCCAAAACAGCCGGCCATTGAAGGGCTAATTCAGCCAATATTTTTCAAATTCCATCTCCCAAAAGACAACTCTCTCAAGGCCAAAGTTGGCTAAGCACAAACCCCTAACACCCAATTTTCTTTCTCACACAAACCAAGCTCTAAACAAAACCAAGAACCACCAACACTACTCTCCATCTCCAACACTCCTCAAGCACCTCCTCCATCCATTTTTAAGGTCTAAGGAACCCCAACACCAAGATCGAAGAAGTGCGAGACGGAGTTAGAGGACGTTTTACTAGAGGTAACCTAGTGGTGCTATTCGGGTTTTAGTTATTTTTGGAGAAAAAAAAAAATATGATGTTTAGTTATGATCTTAATATTAGATTTTTCTTACCTAGGAAAAAGTTTTGAGAAGAACTCGGGAGGTTCGAGATTTTGAAGGATCCCCGGAGCATTTCGGTAAGATTTGTGAACTTTGTTGAAGGTCATAGTTGTTGTGGTAATATAGCATGCATTAGAAGCTTTGGTATGAAAAATAAATTATATATTAAGATTCTACAGAGGATAAGCTTCATTTTAGGCTTTGGAATCACTTGATTTGCTTTTATATGTATAAAGTTATGTGCATTTGAAGTTGTGACAAAAAAAAACTAGTGAAGAAATGAACCTCCGAGCCACTGACCAGCCACGGGTTTTTTATACTCCGAACCTTTTAGACTCAAAATTTTGGTTTATAAATTGGAGAACTAAAAACTAGATTCTTTAAGCTTTCCAACAAGGTATCATACACCTTGAATGGATAAATTTACAATTTTTGGTGAATTTTACAAGTTTGGTCTACAAACCGAAAAACCTTGCTGGAACCCGGTACTAGCTACGGGTTTTGTTGATTTTGACTTAGCAAACCATGACGTTTTATAAAACTGTTTTTATCATACAAAATAGACATTATAAGCTTTCCAATGACATATCTTTTGTCTTATTTGGACTTGTAAGTAAATTGTTATGGATTTTCAAATCTTACTCATGATTCTGGACTGGTGGTGCAAACGTGGGACCAACAGTGACAAAACCTAAGTTTATGGTATGAAATGCTTAAGTACTAAAATAAATAACTTTACCACTGTAAAGTAGACATCTTAAGCTTCAAAATGAGATATCATCTGTTTAAAACGGTTATGTATATGAATTTTAATAAATCCTTAAAGATTGTATTGAAATATGGAAATCTGAGATTTTACCATAAGACACTTAAGAAAACGTCCATATTATCATTTGAAATGCTTGAAATCTGAGGAAACAAATTATAGAGACAGAAACTAGATGTTTCAAGCTTTCCAACAAGTTATCAAGTGTCCAAAACAGAATTATACTCAAATTTAAATAAATCTTACAAGTTAAAGCCCTACACCGATAAAATGATTAAACATTAAAATGTGACATATGGGTAGCATAACATACGAATAAATTTAGTTATGAAATGAGTTGATTTTAAGTGTATGATCTAATGATTTGAAAAACCCTAAGTTTTTAAAGTTGAATAATAAGTTTTAATGGGCTAAGATAAAGTATACTAGAAGGTTACTGGGCCTATTCCATGAGATTACCTTGGCCCAACTAAATGAACATAACTAAGGGAATTGGACTAGCCCAATAGTAAAATAGAGGTATACCCTTAGGTGACTTCTTATCACCTTGATTGATTAATTAATAAATTAATAAATTAATTAATTAATTAATTAATTCATAACCAAATGTAATTTAATAAAGGAATTAATTAATTTATTGATTATTAATTAATTAATTAATTATAAGAGTTAATATATGATAATCAGGATTTTTATGTTAAATAATTACATAATTATAATACATGATTAATTATAAATTAATTAATCATTAATCATTAATCATTGATTTAATCATCAAAATAATTAGAGATGATTAACTAGAGATTAATCAAATATTAATTATAGATTAATCAAATTATTAATTATTAATATTAGAATTAATAATTATTAATTATTATATGAGAAAGAATATTTAAGTAACAATTATTAATAATTTAATTATTATCAAGGCAACTAAAATTATATGATTTAATTTTAATAACTCAATTAATTAATGTAATAATTAAATATTATTTAATTAATTACTTAATCAATTCAATTAATTAATAAAATTAATTAATTAAATTAATTAATTAATTAATAATAATTAGTAGAAATTTATTTTAGCGTTTAATAATTAATAAGAATTAATTATTAAGGTTAATTATGATATAAGTAAATTAAGTTCACTCTAGTTTATAAAATAATTGAATAATTGAATAAAGTAATATAACCATGATTTTATCTAATAATGAGTTATTGTTAAATCAGGACAATTTCTCAAATCCGCATAGTAGGAGATACAACTCCCGAAGTTAAGCACATAAGACAAGTAAGTACAAACCTCACCTACAGCATGAAACAAAATGTTTTCTTTGATGATGCTCTACATTTGTTATGACTTGACTTGATGATGTGATGAGTCTATAAATTATACGTATTGCTTTGATTAAGTATTTGATATGCATAAATTCTCTTGCACTAATATAATTGACATGCCTCACAGATATGTATGCCGTAATGATAAATGCATAGTGACATGTAAATCTACACATTGTCACAAATAATAAGAATGAGGCTAATGAAAGATAGGATTAAGTGTCGTACCAACCTCCAATTAGTAAGAGGGTATGATAAGAACGAAATTATAAGATATGACCTTGGAGGTTGTTAGAGGGTCGCTCCCCTAACTCCCCATTGGTTGCGCGCATATGGGTACGACATAGGGGCCCTTAAGTAGACAAGATATGTATATAATGAAGCATAATTGAACACACATGATTCCATGCATTTTGAACATTCTTGATAATTACATGTGATTATATGATTTATGAAAATGTTTTGTGAGATATTGTTTGTACTTGCTGAGCGAAAGCTCATACGTGTGTGTTCGTGCTGTAGGTAACGCAGGTAAGCAGCCTATTACTTAAATATTCTTATGGACAGGCGAAGTTATGCGGAGGCGGTGAAGGAAGGGAGTGGGATACCACCACGAAATTAATTTCCGCATTTAGACTTCGTAATTTATTTTGTAACGACCATAATTATAGTTATGTCCCAATGTTTTGGTATTACTAAATTAGTATGAGTACTCTATGAGAAAAAGACCTTTGACTATTTTGCTTTAATCAACATAAACTTATAGCTTTTTAAATATTATTTAAACATGAATTTAAATAGGATAATTATTTACTAGTGGTTTTTAATTTCCACATATAAAGATATTAATAATTCTAATTTTTATAGTATGATTATGATTTAAAAAAAAATTTAGTATTTTTTTTAGAACCGAATTTAAATAAGTGTTAAGACTTAAGTAAGCTTATTAACGGTCCGAAAAGTCGGGTCGTTACAAAAACAAGGAAAAAGAGCCTTAAATCAAGGCAAGTCTTCAATCACTTCTAGCCTATCTTGTCTACAAGAAAACTCTCCCTTTCCCTATGCATTTAATGCAAGATTTTTTCAGCCAATATCTCACCCAAAAATCCGGCTGCAACAAGGAAAGAAAAGGCATGGGATAAAGCCTTAAAACAAGGCAAGAAACCAACCACTTGTCCAATCAAAAAACCCCACCCATTCCCCATTCAATTTTATTGAAAAAAAGGTGAGCAAACCCTTGCCATTTCACTTAGGAACTTCGGCAGCCAAGTGAGAAGAGAGAGAGGAGAGGAAAAATCAAAAACTTTTGAGAGCTTTTGGTTCTTGGATGCTCGGTTTTACAAGGGGAAAGCTAGAGCAAAGTTTGTGAAAATTTTTTTGAGAGTTTCCAAGGTGTGGCCGACCAAGAGAGGAGGAGAAAAAGGTGAGTTAATCTTGAAATTTTTTTTGGGGATTTCTCCTTGAAGTGCTCGGCTTGGAAGTGGAAGAAAGAGCCAACGAATTTTCTTGGATCCCCATTTTTTTTTTTTAGGTTGGCCGTGAGGTTGGTGAGCTAGGAGGAGGAGGAGAAATTTTGCAACCAAACTAGCTTTGGTTCTAGGTAGTTTCTCAAACCCTAAACCTCTAATTTTAAGCTCAATTTTAAGTTTCATTTGAGGTTCGATTGGATTGTAAGGACGTAAGTCCAATTTTATTTTTATGCCCTAAATTTCGGTATATGCTTGATTTGCTAGAACTAGGGTGTTTGGCTTTAAAATCTTGCTTGATTTGTATTGATTTTTATATGAATTTCATGCTAGAAAAACTTAGGTTGTGTGTCTCCATATTGTGGCCGAAATCTGCCCTAGGCAGCCAATAAAATTGCATGCAAGTTTAGGGCTTAAAATTGTGATGCTTGTATGGATGTATGCAATGTTCGAACCAAGCAACCCTATAGTTTTGTTTTTAATTTGTGGATTGCATGGACTGATTAAAACGGTTTATGGGCTTAATGGGACGTTAGAAAACGTTAGAAAATGTTGTGTGTTTGAATCGTAGGCTCTCGAAATGGTCGGTCGAGTTAGATTCGCGAAATAGGACGCAAACCGAAACTAAACCCGAAACTGTCAAGATGCGGATTAGGATCTGACCAGTTTTGGAAAAGTGAAATTTTAAGGCCTCTAGAGGCCGAATGGGTTAAAACTCAAAACAAGAAAGTTTCTCAGAACAACTTTTTATAGAGGATAACGCGGACGGAATATCAAAATAAGGCTCCAACGGCCTTTGTTTTTAATGAAAACCGTGGCTGATCCCTGGAGCCAGACTCACCCAGATTTTTCAAGATCAGCCATTTTCAAATGAAAACTGGTATCAATACAGGCAGAATTAGATTTTTTACAAAACACAAAAGTTTTAGCATTTTTCGAGAGCTACAACTTTTATGAAACAAAGTTTTTCAGATTCTCGATGGATTTTTAAACTGGGCACGTTTTTCTAGGAATGCGCAAGGAATCCGAAAATTCCTTCACCAAAGTTTTACAAAATGTTTTCAAAAAAATTGTAAAGTGTTCTAAACCGTTATTTTAACTGCGAAAACTGTTCCAAAGGCAGTTTTCGATCCTAAACGACATTTACAAAGAATTATTTCAAAGATCGGAATTTTACCAAGAGTTTTAAGGATTTTTAAGAAAATGTGGTAAAAGTGCAAAAGGAAGAAAAATGTGATTTTAAGTTAAGAAAATGAGGTTAAGTTAAGAAAATAGATTTTCAAGATAAAAATGGTAATCAAGCCGATTACGGGCCGTAGCCGGGAATGGGACCCGAGTTATCGGGCATAGGCCCAAAGGGCCCAGAATTGACAAGGGTTGACCAATAGTTGACCAATTGTTAACTTTGGTTGACCCACAAGAAGAAAGAGGTAACCTTAACGGTTATCTAACGTAACCCTAAGGACTACCATAAGTTTAATGGGCCAAGCAAAATGGGTCAGGGCCATTGACCCAATATGCTATGATAGAATGGTCAAACCCAAGGTATTAAAGAGAAATCCAATAGAAGATCAAGGAGATGATTAAGAGGTTATCCAACGTAGCCTCTTAAGGGATTAATCAAGTTCAAATTAATCCCCAACAGTAAAAGGCCAATTTGGACAAGTCAGTTATCTGACGGGGACATACAACTAGGTTATAGTAGGTATGTTGGTTAGGGTACTAACCTTCTACAATCAGAAACAGAATCTCACCAATGTCCTTTCTCAAGCAGGGGAGGACTAGTAGCTGTACGCCAAGGCAGGACAGCGAGAGTGAGAATTTAGCAGGAAATGAGGTAAGTACAACTCCGTCTACAACATAGGCTCTAGTTGATGCTTACTAAAGTAAGATTAGACGAATGCTAAGGGTGTATGAAATTGTATGCTATGCGATGATGTGTTATAAGTTAATTGCCATGCTATAAGTATTAGTATGCCATGTTATATGATGATGTATAGAAAACATGACTAAGCATGATTTAGATGTCCAGCATGAGTTAGGATTATGTGACATCACGAACGCATGCTCACTAATTCCTACAAGATAAATGAACTCGAGATCGAGTTAAGAAAAGATAAGAAAAGATATGAAGGCAAGCGAGCTTGCCGGTATAGTACCACCCGTCCGAGGTCGGGTAGAACTATGGTTTGAGTTGGACAGGGCTGGCCGCCCCAACCATTCGATAATTGCGTGCCAGGTACGAACACCAAAGGTAAGGGCCCTAAAAAAAAGTAAGCAAAGAAAGTAAATATGAGCATAACTGGACCATGCATGTATAGGCATTGTTAGGTTATGAAATTGTGAATGAAGTTATGGATGTTTATGTGTTGTATGTATGTTAAGATAGAAGCGTTTGTGTAGGGATATATGTAAGTTGCGGACGAGACAGTTGTACTTGCTGAGCGAAAGTTCACTGTCTTACGTCTATGCTGTAGGTAAGCAGCCTGTCAGCAATACATGATGCAAGGTGGGAGGCGTGGCGAGGCAAGCTGTGAAATCGTGGGATATCAACGCCGCTACGCGTTTTGAAAACCTCAGTACTTTTGTTTTGTAAATAAGTTTATTTCAAGACTTCTGTTTAAGAAACACATTTTCATTATGTATGTATAAAAAAAAATAAAAAATTTCCGCTGTGTTTTTAGCCCTATTAGTAAGTATGTAAGTAGCAGTGTAATGGCCTGTGCAAGGCGGGTCGTTACAAAGTTGGGATCAGAGCGGTTCCCTGCGATTAGATTTCACAGTCTGCCAGCCGTCGCCGCCATCATTGTAAGTTAAGTTTCTAGTTTATTTTCTTTTACGCGCTGGTATTTATTTTTGAGATCATGTTATGTTGGACGTGAAAGATGGATCCGGACGTGACGTACGCCGATCGCGATACGACTGAAGCATTCTATGGAGCCTGACCCTTATTGTTTGATGGCGTGGGACAGTCAGTCCCAATAGGAGCATGGATACATGATTTGGAGACGATCTTTCGCCTTTGTTACATCGGAGACCGTCTGCGGGTTCTGTTAGCGAGTCGGTGTCTTCTTGGGGACGCCCGACTGTGGTGGGTAACGGACGAAGAGCGCCAGCTGCCCGACAGGACATGGGTGCATTTCCGCACACTCGTTCTAGCGCGGTATGGACCAACCCCCGCTCAGGGACCAGGAGTTGATGCTCAGTACCGAGACCATGAGATCTACAGAGATATACAGTACCGACGCTACCGGAGCATGGCAACCGAGTGGCACGCCTATCCCCACGAGTTGATGCTGCACTACTGCCAGCGTTTCCAGGAGGCCATGCTGCCTCATATTCCTCAGGATCTACCGCAGCGCTATCTTCACGCCTTAGTGTTACTACGGAGTGGAGTCCCACCTCCGATCCGACCTCATGTCATGGAGCCTGCGCCGGGAGTAACGATGGAGGCCATTACGGAGTCCATTTTGGACGCGGAGGTTGCTGCTCACATGGCTCAGGCCACTGCCCACCTGCACCCTCACCCGATGCCACCCAGCGATGCCGGTCAGGCAAGCCCAGTGTACGAGCCGGGTCCAGTTCTTCCCGAGGACCCAATTCCAGACGTTCCTGGGCAGCCGGCCCCGGAGGAGGAGGCCGAGGACCCCATGGAGGCCGGGGATCACATGGGAGATGATGACGAGGATGCCAATGATGTGGTGGTAGTTATCGACTTACCGAAAGACCCTCCACTCGTTATCATCCTCAGAGATGACGAGTACGAGGAGATCGAGACGGAGCCCGCGGCCGGGCCGGGCGTTGAGATCATAGAGATAGAGAACGATGAGGTCGTAGTCGTTAGCGATGACGAGGAGTATGAGAACAACCCAGAGGAGTTCCCGTTCCACGATGGAGATGGAGAACCAGATACCGACGCAGACTCTGATGTCTCGATCTACGCATTTGAGGTGGTTCGTTAGCGTCGAAAGCGTTTGTACTTATTTTGATTTAGGCTTGTATGTATTTTGTTTTGTGATTTGTATGTACTTTTGACTAGGATCTTATGTATAGGATGGAAAGTATTAGACACTTCCATCCCAGCCCTGATATTGTACGATGGAAAGTGACAGACACTTCCATTACCTTTTTGACGGGGCACGTATATATTGTACGATGGAAAGTGATAGACACTTCCATCCCATTCTTTTTGATCATGTATTTTTGACGATGTATATAAGGCGGTAGAGTGATAGATACTCCCATCACCCTTTTTAGCCATGTTTATATGGCTTGATGGTAAAGTGAGAGACACTTCCATCGTGTATTTTTGATCAGGTATATAAAAAGATGTATGAACAGTTTGATGAATGATATATGAAATTGCAGTATGGTAAATTACAAGGTACAGAGTATGTGCTTATGATCAGTATTATGTTGTACTTTTTAAAGTGTACAAAGAGACCGTGCAGATACGACATATGTATGACATGAGTATGTCTATTATGAAAGTTAAATTATGATTATAAAGCTATGATGTACTATTTATCTAGTGTGATGCTATAGTATCTTTTCATTTTGACATGACATGCATGTTGATTTTATGATATGATATGTGTGGAATTGAGATGTTACAGCAAGATAGTTAAGTTATGAATGAAAGAAAAGATATTAATGACATGATGATATCTTTTCTTATGATAGAGCACTCGATGTGCTAGAACAAAGTTCATGCCAAATTGATAATTTTTTTGATGATGACTTTATAATTTCATGTGATGGCTTACATATATATATAGTATGTAGTATTTGTGATGATGTTAATGTTAAAAAAAAAAAAAAAAAAAGGAAAGTATGTTATCCGAAAAAGACATATTTTATATGATGTTAATTTCCAACTCAATTATGAATCTTTAAATGTCAAAAATTATTCTATAATTTAGATAAACTTATAAAGATTTTCATAAGCTTTCCAACGCCTACTCATTTGTGCAAATCCGATATCAGAATAAGAAGTTATGACTAGTATACTATCCGGATACTTGCTAGTAACCAACCAGTTTACTATGTGCGATATTAGGTGTGAAAATTCTAAAAGTTAACCTAGTTGTTTCCTTCTCCTCCCACACGTTTTGACATCCTAATGACAGCCATTCCACAGCTATTAAGAGACAATTAAACCAAAGGATTCAATTTTAATTAATTCCAAAATTTATTTGGGATTAAATTACTCACAAATTAGTTTATAATTTTCAAAGTTTCTCTTTTTACATGCTCTCTCTCTCACTCTCACTTCCCTAGCCTCCCTTTCTCTTTCTTTCCCATTCTCTTTGTTTGCTCTCCCTGCCCCTCTCTCACGCACAAATAGAAGAAAAAAAAAAAGAAAAAGAATCTGTCAAACTTCCAAATTCTTCCAAGCCGAAAATCAAAGTATTTCAAGGTATGTTTCGGTATTGTTTGATAATGAGGATGATTTTGTTATTTGTTTTAGTTTGAGATTCTTTTAGGGATTGGATGATTTTCTTGATGAGTGTTTCCATATGAGTTCGAGGAGAGGATGAGAAATATTTATCGAATGATGATCAAAAGAATGGCGATGTGGTTGATTTTGTGAACAAGACAAAATTAGGGTTTTTGATTTCTTGATTTATGATTTTATTGGTATGGTGATTGAATAATTTTATATGTTAGAAACATGTCTTAGGGCTGTTTTGTGTGTATGTGTGTATGAATCATATATATTGTGATGATAATTTTTTTTTTAATGATTTTCGGATTTGACCACTACTATTGGAATTTCTAGATTTTATGATAAGTTTTCAAACTGCTTTTAAGGATGAAAACAACCTCCATTTTTAACAAATTTAGTATCTTTGGAAAGCCCTAGATGTCTATTTTCATCTGAAATTAGTTTTATATCGTTTGGATATACATGTGAATTTTTATGATTTTTCAAAGAGGCAGAGGTCCAGCTGCCAGATTTTATACAATTTTAGCAGTCTATATTCAAAACTGTTTTTGAAGATCCAAACTGTCTCCGTTTTTAACAAATTTAATATTGTTAGAAAACTATAGATGTATATTTTCATTTGGAATCATTTTTAGATCATTTGGAGACATATGTGAATTTTTGTGATTTTTCAAATAGGCAGAGGTTCGGCTGCCAGTTTCTATAAAATTTTAGAAATCAAATTCAAAACTATTTTTGAGGGCACAAATGATCTTCATTTTCTAAAAATTAGGTACTATTAGAATGATATGGATGTCTAATTTTGTTTAAAATTAGTTCCATGTCATTTGGAGCCCTGTATGAATTTTTATGAATTTTTGAAAGGACAAAAGTCTGACTAGCAGATTCTATCAAGATTTGAAATTTCATGAAATTGTTCAATTTTTGTATTGTGATGTTATTGAATGATGAAATAGGCCTTTTAGGCGTTTCTATAATATGATGGATATGTTTGATGAGTTACTATGAACTTTTGTTGATTTTATTATATTTATTATTCATTGCATGAACGGTCCTAAAGGCAAGCACCCAAAACCTCAATTGCGCGTTACTATCAAAAAATTTGAAAAGGTTAAGTAAGGCGTTTAAGTAAGTACACTCTCACCTACAACATGAATAAAAATTTGAGAAGTATATGTTTTGATGTTGATGATGATGTTATAATGTTCTTAAATAATATTTCTCTTATGATGACGTTTTAATGAAAAGTATATATATGGTATGTATATGTATTTTATATTTTAAAATGATGTTGTACACCTTTGATGATGATGATGATGATGATGTCCGTTGAGCGGATTTTTGTCGCCGTTGGTTTTGGATTTGCTACCCCAATCCTTCCATGACTAGCACGCTATGATGGTATAACGCCGGACCCAATATATAACGGTTTTAAAAGTTTAAAAGTTTTTAAATGATGTTTATATTTATGATGATAAAAGAAAATTGTTTATTTACATTTGTAAGATTTAAGTGTCTTACTAAGCCCTTGCTTATATAAGTTAATTCATGTTGCAGATAAAGGGAAGGGTAAGATGTAGTATTGGAGGAGCTTGGAGCGAATAGCAGGACGATATGTGATAGAAAAACGGGAGGAACGATCATGAGATGGACATTTTTTTTTTATTTCAAATAAAGTTTTGAAACTTAAATTTATTATTATTTGATTGGATGTTTTATATGGACTTAAATTTTATTTCATGAATTGGGTTTTCAAAATATATGTATATATTAATTATGAAGGTTATTTTGATATAATTAAAAAAAATTTTCTAAAGTTTCCTAAAATTATCTAATTAAAATTTTCCATTATGTAAAGATTTTTATTTCAAACTTAATATTTTCCACAATTTTATAAAAGACAAATGAATAAATAAGAAGTTAACTGTAACGGTCTGTGAGAGGTCGTTACAAAATGTTAATGATCAAGGGGCATTTTAAAACAAAGATTAAATATCAAGGGGCATTTTGCAACAAACATAAAGATCATGGGTTATTTTGACACAAATGTAAAGATCAAAGGGGATTTTGACACAAATTTAAAGATCAGGGGTATTTTGACACTAAAAATGATAGAAAAACTAACGGAAACAAATTGAGGGGGTAATCTGATTGGCGTATTAAACTCCAGGGTTATTACAAATACATTTCGCATCCATTTGCCTTTCAGGTTTGAACCTATAGTTTCCAATTTCATCTCATATTTTGTATTTTTCAGAAAAGTCAATAAAAGTTATTACTAATTTTAAAAAAGTCAACTAACTTCAATATGAAAATTTCATTTTAAATCTATACACCAAATGCAAGCTTCATAGTTTAGGTATATATTTACATAAATGATATAATTCAGATGAAATTTATGAAAATTTTCCTTTTTACTTTATTACGTGACTTGCATTGGATTCCTAAAAGAAAAGTTCATTTTGTTGGACTTTTGAAGTAAGCCATTTACCTCATTACTAAGATCGGCTAGATTTACCTCATTCCTAGGATCGCCTAGGATTTAGTGATATTAAAAATAAACCACTCGGGTGTCCTAGTAAGATATGTTTTTGTTTTTGAGATTTATTTTGGAATAAATGCTTTCGTGTGTATGATTAGTGTTCACGTTTTATCTGTGGTATTAAATATCACCAACATCAGTTAATATTGTACGAGATATGTTTATTATGATGAAAAGGGTACACAAATTTTGGCTAAAAAAAACTGTTGTATAATTTACACGAGTTTTGGGACCTGAAAGCTCTAGTGAAAAAGGGGGCGGAGAGTGAATGCTTGACATTTGTGAAATTGTAGAAACTATGCTAAAATTAACTTAATGAGTTAGAAAACTTAGAAAGAAACCATACGAATCAACATTTTTTCAAGTAAAAAATAACAATGTAATGGGAATGATTATACAGACAAAATACTGATGGAGCCAATTTTTTTCTTCCCAATTTTTTTTTTTCAGAAGTATAATTATATTATCAAAATGTATCTTGCCCTTCTCTCTCTTCTTGCCTTTCTTTATATTTGTGTGTGTCTCTCTCTCTCTTTTTTTTTTTCCTTCTTCCAAAAATAAATTAAGTTTGTTTTGGAGTTTAATTCACATTTATAATTTGTTCATAATTTTTTTTTGGAGGCTTAAATTGTCTTTTCACTTAGATTTAAAGTGATTTATTGAATCCTCCAATTTATGGAAGGATCCAAATTGGTCGGCACAAGGAGAGAGTTTGTCCATTCGACACTCTCTCCCTCCACATCTCTCTCCAACCAAACAAAAGATTTCTCATCTTCCGCCTGTAACACCCCCTAGCCGGTTTAGCCTTCAACTAAACCTAACTAGAACATGTCACTAAACCATACGTTCATGAAATCTCACGATAACACATAAACATTGTAAAATCAAGATAGTTGTATGATAAGATATTAACATAAAACATTTACAAACTCTTCCAGAAAGTTTAGTCAAAAATATAAGAAGAGTCCATCTTACAACTATCCCATATTATTAGTGCTATCTCAAAATCTAAACTTTTTCTAGTTTAACGCACAGAGTTCTTTGACAATCATTTTTCATAAAAGAACTTTAGTTTAGTATGTACAGTGGTTCGTGACACCAGCTTCCCAAAAGAGGTTCAGCCTACCGCTATGTTGCTTTCTCATTTCTTATCTTCCTCACCTGTATCATGAAACTTTAAAGTGAGCTAAAAGCTCAGTAAGCGGAACATAGTTAAACACAAAACATTCAAAATATGATTTGTACTTAAAGTACATTTTTCAATGAATTTCAGAAATTGCAAATAGAAATCCCAACCAACATTTAAAACATAACATAAAAACCCTTGAGATATGGCACAAATTGGGCTTAAGCTACAGAATCATTTATCATTCATTTCCTTTAGGTTTGGCCAAACACTTTGATTACTGTCATTGGGATCCCGAGTTGGTATCAGTCATGTCCCTTTCGGAACCCATCCATGGGTATCAGTCAGTCCCAATGACATATAAACATTCCATAGATATTCCCATCATTTCATAGACCATATCTAAAACTTTGCAAAACTTTAAAACATTATAAACACATTATAAAAGCTTTCAATAAATCATACATTCCCTTAACTTTCCTACTTGCAAATCATACCATTTCCAACAAAGGGAAACGTTTGTCAAAAACCTTAAAATGCTATATTATATACTTTTTAAGTTTCTATGATACAGTAATTAGAATTCCTACTTACCTCTTTAAAGTTGAACTCCCGCAGAGAGATTGACTCCACCGTAGCAAGGAAATTGATCAAGCTTGCCTAAATCCATATCAAGTCATTTTGCATTTCATTTAAAAAAAAAAAAAAATCTTCAATCCATTACCAATCACATAAAATAGAAAAATATGTATTATAGTATCACTTTTCAACGTTTTAAACCATAAAAGATCCTTCGGACAACATCTAAGCACAAACTTTTTTTTTTTTTTCTAGTGGCTGTCCCCAGTTTTCCAGCTACAGGACCCGAATTTCAAAAATTCACCAAAAATTCGTTTTACAACATTTTCATGTGAAATTTTGTGGGGAGCAAGATTCATATGTCTACTTTAACTCCACAAACTTTTAGCTTCAAATACGGGGTATAACCTGAGAAACAAAATTTGGAACCCTAGTGCCCTGTTTTTCACCAATTTCAGTCAACATTTTCACATTTGGTTCAAATCCAAGCATACATTCAAAACCTCACATTTCTAGCTTTGAAAAGCTTCAAAATCTACTAAAAACCCTATCTAAAACTGACCTTAGGTAGCTTGTACAATTCGGGCTCCAAAAATGATGCCAAACTCCACCTTGAGCTCAACTAGGTTCAAAGAAAAATGATGAAGGGCTGGAATCCGAGAATGGGTTTCTTGAAGGATGCTTAGCCTTGTTTTGCTTTGTGGTTTAGGAGGGGAAAGAAGGTCTAGAAAGGATGGAGAAATCAGTTGACAAAGTTTTGGGTTTTGGATGTTTGGGTTTTGCCCTTTTTCTTTTTCTTTTTCTTTGTTTTGCATAGAAGGATCGGCTGCTAAGGGAGGGAGGAGAAATGTGTGGGTATATCAGCCTAATACCACTTAATACAGCTGTAATCCACTTAAAAGACAGCAACAACCATTTTTAAAAATTACATAAAGTGCCCAAAAGTATATTAAATTATGCTATATCCTTAAAAATATATTTTCTTTGCAAATAAGTCCATAAAAACTTTAATAAACTTCATTTAAAGTATACTCTAATTTTAGATTACCATTTTTATACAAAAAAATCTTATGGACTAAGTACGTTGATCAACTTCACTTCCGGCGGTTGTCAACTCTTCTCTGCACAATTACTTAAAAAAATGTTGTTAAATAATTTCAGTAGCACATAAATACTAAAAAAAAATATTTCATATGAAATGATTAACATTACTACTAATAAACACTTAATAATCATGCTAATAAGATACTAAAAATATTTGTTAAACTTAATTATTTTAAATTAGTTAAGCTCAGCATTACACCGCCACCACTCTCCCTCCCATCATCTCTTCCTCCAACCAAACATGCTCATAAGTTTGAAATATGAGTGCCCTTAAAAGCAAAAAATTAAGTTGTTATCAAAATTTTTAAAAACATTTGGTGTGAATGTCAACTTTGTTGTTGTCGGAGGCATGTG
>JAINRI010000027.1:0-69933 GCA_025413485.1 Ficus microcarpa
TTTGTCAACTGTGTGCCTTTTTTACTATTTTCTTATGCTGTTCTTGAGGGATTTTGCTTTTCTTGGTGGTTTGAAGTTTTGACTTGTGGTTTTTGTCATTTTTATTAATAATAATGGTAATTATTACCCCCAATTAGTTTGGGTATTTGTCTTGTTTGCTTAGTATTTGGTTTTGTTTTTCGTCCACAAGATCTATTTCTTTACGGTTGCTTATGTGGTCATAGTGTAACGGATTTTTGTCTTTGGTTGATCGGGTGTTTCCATCAATTATAGATGATTTATTAAAGAGTCATGTGTCTGCTCATATTATGTAAACCTTTTTGGGTGTCATCCATTTGTAGAGTTCACTACACTCTTTTTCTTCTTTTGTGTTATTCGAGTTCAGTGATGAAACTAATTATTGATGGATATCGAGTTTTCTATAATTGGAGTCTTTATATTTAAATTGATGATTATATTGCATTGCATACTTTGGCATTTAATTTCTGTCTTGAAGAAAAATGGGACATAAAAATACGACAAAAGATTTGACTTAAAAAACAGATTAATTAACCTTCTCTTTTAGCATAAAGTAATAGTTTGCCCGTTTGTCTTAGGTTATCTATGAACTCAGTACCTGTTGTTGGGAAGTAAGACAGCTCCATCCGTAAATTCGGTGATCCTATATCTTTTCTTAAAACATTCACTATTTTAATTTTAAATGTTAATTAAGATTAATTTTACAAATGCTTATGAATTATGTACCCTATTTTATTTTATCTCATAAATGATCAAAACTACTCATCATATCTCTTATACAAAATCATTCAAATTATATCATCCATCTCCTTCCGTATAGAAGTCGATCTAAAGATTTTACTAACATGATATATCATTAAATATTTTTAAATATAAATCCTGACAAATATTAATGAAAAAACAAACTATTATTATTATTATTATTATCATCAGTGGTAGTAGTAGGACTATACAATTTTAAAAAAAGGAAAATAATTCATCTCTCTTTCGTAGTCATTCATCCAAAACCTGACCCGGTCAACTCTGTACTTCCTCCGACAGCACTGGCCCCCCTCCTTCAGTGACCCAACCCATCCCCCAGCCACCCTCATGATTAGAAATGGTGGGATCTTGTCGTGGATCTTGGTACGCTTGTCTCTAGGTATGTGGCCGTGGAAAAAGGGGAGGAGGTGGCTGATCTGTTGCTGGAAGTGGAGAGGGAGCCGGCTCTACTGGAGTCCCGTCGTTAGGAGTGGAGACCGGAGGAGGTTGCCGATTGTGTGGCTGGGATTTACAGTAGAGAGAGAAGAGAGGGGAGGGATGTAAATGATTAAAAAAAATTATTTTAGATTCGCCTTGAGTCCGAGTTCATCTTCTCTGCGGAAGCCATTGACAAAAACTTGTTTCTTTCCTCTGGTCCGTTTGACTCTTAGATCCCGACTTAAATTTTTTATCTCAGTTTTTATTTTATTTTTTTTGAAAAATGAATAAAAATTATAATTAATTTTTAAAAAATTAACTAATTTTAATCTATAAATTTATTTTAATCCGATGTTTCAAACGCAAGTTAAGAAATAGTGGTTAGCTGCTAAGCGGCCTTAATCAATCTCATCATCTCCTCTAACTTCAATCTTGAAAACACCATATTTGTAGCTTCGTAAGAATCCATGGCTTCCTTTCTTTGTGTTTTTTTTTTTTTTTTAAGAAATCTTCGAAGAGTCCCCCACAAAAAAAGTGAGTGTTAATTTTTATTTGATTTTATTTTAAAGATAAATCTATATTTAATTATTTTTTTAATAACAAGGGTTTATGTGTTAAAATGCAATTAGCTAACGTTTAATTGCATGTCACACAATTAAATCCTTTAACTTTGTAGATGGAAGGAGAATGAAGGGGCAATTTGAATTGTTTTGTACATATCAAGAGGCATTTTGAATATTTTAAACAATCAGGGGACAGAGTAAAATAGTGTTCATAGTTTATGGGGCATTTGTAATATTAATCATTTTAATTTTAGATAAGTAAATTAATATCCTTTTAATTATTCCTTATTACATATCTCTTAATAAAGGTAACAACTTCCTTAGAGTTGAATTGCAATTTTTCATCCTGTTTCACCCTAAGGGTAATGACTCCTATGGCCTAGACGGTACATGGACACGACTTGGGAATGTCACGGTACATTACATGGACACAATGACATACATTGATGACAAATTTTGGATGAGTGATGCCTTGTTCGATATCGAAGGTTTTCCAATTTCAAATAGACTCTAAATAGTCTTTGTGATCAAAATTTCAGACTTCGTTTGGCTTTCAGGTTTAAACAAATAATTTTCATCTTAATTTTTATCTTTTTTTCTGAAAAAATAAAACTTATAACTAATTTTTAAAAAATCAATCTACTTCAACCTAAAAATTTTATTTCAAATCCATACACCAAACACAAGCACAAGCTATTGCATAAAAACAACACTATCAGAGACAAATTCTAAAAGTTACTATGAATGAAAATCTTAAAAGGCTTAACCTCTCACAAGAATTACAATTGAAAAAAAGGGGGGGGGGGGGGGAGAGGGATCTGTCTTTTATGGATGAAAACATAATCAACTAGTTGAATCTTTCGAAATCGTTTATCATACGTATATAAGCCGACAGGATTATTCGTTTCATAACACTGATGTGGAGGAAGATTCTTCCAACAGGCCGTCACTTGGCAGTTTTTCAGGTGATCTTGGAGAAAACATGCATGGGTTTGGTGGAAGATGCAAAGCCTCTAAACTTCCTTCTAGCATTTCAATAACTCTACTCATGGATGGCCTATCTGAGGGTTTTGTCTGGATGCACCACAACCCCACCATGATCATTTTTCTTGCCATCTTATTTTCCTCGCTCGTCATGTCCTCCCACAACTGTAGAGTGCTACCAAGTTCAAGATGTTTATAGATCCAAGCAGGAAAATATATTTCGCTTGTATGGCTCACTCCAACTTTGACATTCTTTCTTCCACCAACCATCTCAAGGATCATCATTCCATAGCTATAGACATCAGACTTGGATGAAACTTCTCCAAAGTTTCTAGTGAACACTTCTGGAGCTACGTAACCAATTGTTCCCCTGGCATCTGCCATTGATATGATACTATCTTTTCTTGGGCAAAGTTTGGCCAGCCCAAAGTCTGCAATCTTTGGGCAAAAATCTTCATCTAAGAGGATGTTATGTGGCTTTATGTCAAGATGTAAAATTTTTGTGTTGCAGCCACGGTTCAAATACTCA
Organism: Ficus microcarpa; assembly: GCA_025413485.1. Classification (NCBI taxonomy): domain Eukaryota; kingdom Viridiplantae; phylum Streptophyta; class Magnoliopsida; order Rosales; family Moraceae; genus Ficus; species Ficus microcarpa. Next base: position 3,274 of record JAINRI010000027.1, read on the forward strand.
AGCCCTCGAGCTATACCAATAGATATCTGGAGCAGTTTGTCCCATTCCAAATGCGGAGTAGTTTGCAAAGGATTATCTTTGTATGTGAACTTCTCTAGCGATCCATTGGGCATAAATTCGTAGATGAGTGCTCTTCTACGACCTTCCAGACAAAACCCCAAAAGAGTGACAATATTCACATGAGAAGTTCTACTAATGCTCGCAACCTCGTTCATAAACTCTTCTCCATTCCCTTTAGATGCATTCAAGATTTTGACGGCCACAAGATGTCCATTGATTAGCTTTCCTCTGAACACTTCACCAAAACCTCCTTGACCTAATTTCTCTTTGAATGATTTGGTCATTATCTTGACATCCAAGAATCTATACCGTTTTGCTGCGAGATGTCCATATCTTCTAATAAAAGCTTCAAGGTCTTGATCATTCTTTGTCTTCTTTGTCCAAAATTTTATAGATTTCATACATCTAAGACAACATGTCATGACACAAACGAGCAATAGTACACTTCCTCCACCAAAAACACCTGTGAGATCAATGTTGTAATAATTCAGGAATTGCTGAATTTATATTGTCACCCAATTGTCGTGAAATGGTAGGATTCAATGATGAAGGGACCCAAAAAAAAAAAAAAAAAAAGACATAAAGAAGGGAAAGAGAGAAGGATAAAAAGTTTAGTACCAATGGCAACCTTGAGTTTCCAATTTGAAATATTGCCTGCAAGGTAATAAATAAATAAAAAAAAAAAACAAAAAACAAAAGAGAGAGAGAGAGAGATTAAAAGGGATTTAGGAAGAAAAAAGCATAATCGAGAGGACATCTGTGTATTCAATAATAAGCGTCAAAATCTCAATGCATATTTTGATGGATATTTCCGTGAGCTTCTTTTTTTCTTTCTTGTACTCTAAATACATAGAGGGGAAAAAAAAATTCACCGTAAGAAGACAAGAGAAAGAGGATACTATATATTCAAATTTTTTTATGAAAACAGAACAGTTACGGCATTTTGAACCTTAAATAAATAGAGAGAAAAGTTTTTTACTAGAGAGAAAAAGAAAGACAATGCTTTTCAAATACTAAATATCTTATTATTATTATTATTTTTATTTTTATTTATTTATTTTTTTTTTGCAATTGCAAAATTTTCACATGGCTGCTAGACCCTGTGGTAGGCGTGTTCCGCAAGGCAGGAAGACCCTGTGGTGGGTGAATTTCAAAGGATGGACGAGAGAGAAAAATCTCTTAGTATTTGAGTTCAATTAAGCACTTCCAACCACTAGTATAAACAGGAGTACTAGAGGTTCTTTTTAAGCACTCCTCATTATTATTTAATAATTCAACTAGAACTCTGGTCGGAAGAAGTAGAGTATTTGTTCAAGAAGAAACAAGTGCTTACATACTATTTGTGGGATGGAGGCTAGCAAATAAGCCTAGTTTACTCGTTGGTCGAAACTCTTAGTTGAAAAGAGTTTGAGTAAGCGAAAAGGGGAAAACGGTAACTAGAGATTTTCACCTACCAAATATTACCATCTGTGCTAGCCGAACCTTAGTATGCAGTAATGACTGTTTGTCTTGAATTTAGATTGCGTTTGGAATAACGTCTTGAAATGGAATTTTTAGGAAGTAATGTCATTCACGCATCTCCCACGTGCTTTCTCGCGTGCGCTACAGAGTTGGAAGTCTATGTATTGCACATCAAAACCTTCTCTCAAAACGTCCGTCACTTCCTGAACTCCACGCTTGGCAGATCTATCCATCTCATCAAGGACGGTCCGGAATACCGGAAATTGGATGACACCGCAGCATACATTTTGAACATCGACATCATTCAAAGTCCACAGTAAACTTTCTCTTACAAAATATGAAATCCGATCGTTGCCGTCAGGTTCCTTAGAACAAGAAAAGTTATTAAGCAAATTGAAGGATCCTCCAACTGGGTCGCTATTCCGACAGCCATAGATCGCAGTGAGGTTTCAACAGTTGCCGCGTAACCAACGAACAGAGTGTGGTTCAGAGTGGTGTTGAGGCCATTTGTATTTCATGGAGTATCCCAGAGATCCGACCTCATAAGAGTCATCGTATAATTTTCTCGGCTAACATGAAGTACGCCGTACTCTGTGCCACTGACATTTATGACAGGGTATTCTCTGTTTTCGCAACGAAGGCGAAAACCTTCAACACCGCAGAATTCTGGTCTGTCATCTCCCCAGAACGGTAAGAAAGGTTCTTGATGTGGGCACATTCGCACAGAAATGTCATTAAATTCGCATCGTCTTCGCAGCGAGACAATGGGAAGATGGTGGTCAAGATAACGAAGACAACAATGAGAGGTCTAATCCGGAAAAACTCTAAGGAGATAGACGAGGATTTTGCCATGAGTGCAAGTGAGAGTGATCCTTTAATTTTCTATATAAAGACACTAGTGGCTTTAGCTTATTTTAAGAAGAGAAGAGAGAGGGAGAGAGAAAGGGTGTGGAAGTGAAAAAAAAAAAAAAAGGAGAAATGGAAGAGGAATTTGGGAATAAAAAAATAACAATAAAAGAGAAAATGGGGTAACCGTTATATTTTTGATAATGGTTTATATACGTGACATATGTTTAATAAATCCTATTTTTCATTTATTAGTTTTATTTGATTCTATTTATTGATTTGCTTTTAATGTGATGCGTATGACACATTCTACGAAAGTCTAGGGTCAAAGTGGTTAACTATAAGAAGCCAACCATGGGCTTTGTCCGGGTTCGAAAGACGGGTAATGCAATGTGTGGGTTTTGTCTCCTGCTATTCCTTTTGGTGAGGTCTATTGTTTGGTTTCTTTTCTCAAATCAAAGTTCTTATTAAAAAATAAAAAATAAAAAATAAAAAAAGGCCAACCATGGCTGATGATCAGGAAACCCTACTCTGCCAAATAGACACGTCAGGAACCCTGAAACATGATCAGAGTAATTTGGATCCCATAACCCCAAGAAAATGTCAAAAAGAACTTCTATTTCCCACCTTGTAATATTTAATTGTGGGGCCATTTCTTAAAAGAGTGATGATGACAGAAAAGGGCCTTTTCTTTATGGATGAAACGAGAGAGAGGAATTATAAGTGATGGATAAAACTTGCATACTTTTGACTAAAATGTCATTGCTTTGATTAGTATAAGTAACTAAAATTAAAATCCATTAGCCAAGCCAAACAAAACTTCAAGGAAACAAGTTTCTTTCTAAATATTAGGAAACCAAGGAATTAAGTAACTAAAATTCACATATGTCAAATGTTACCAGAGTTTAATATAATATACCTTTCTCAAAAATATATACAATACAAGGACGTATTTATATGGAAAATTACTCTCAAGTAATTTCTAATTTCTTCTATATGAATTGGCGTAATCATGTAACATATGTGGTTAATTAGTAGTATCGAAACAGATGATCAGAATTCAATTATTGACGTGACCGAAAACGTCATTGTGTTCTAGTCAAAAACAGAATAAAACTGAAGATGCAATCTAAGCATGAATCTTTTTTCTGCTAACTAAGCTCTGTCTTGATTGTCCTAATTACTAGAATCAAGGCTAGTTTGTGATTTGCAGAGAATAAAATAAGTCAAGAAAACTTTCCTTTTTCTTTATTATTCTTTTTTTTTTTCCTTCCTTTCTGTGAGTGGGCTTGAAAAATGAAAAAGAGAACTAGAAAAACAAAATGCGTACCAGCAGTATCAAGAGGACATGCTAACTCTTCTGTTCCATTACGGCAATAGCAGCAAAACGTTTCCCCATCGTCATAAGTTCCGCATCTCCCACCTGATATTTCACATGCTCTACAGAGTGGAAATTCTGTGTAATTCAATCCAAACCCTTCTCTCAAAGCTTTTCTCACGTCCTCAAGTCCATTCTGATCAGGAAGCTGGTCGATGGCAGCCTCGAAAACTGGAACTTGGACGAAACTACCACATGCCCCAAATTCGTTTAATAATGGAGAATTATCGTTTACAAAATCGCTTTTATGATAATAAGAATTATCTCGGACATCCTGGCCGGGGCAACTAAAGTTGTAAGGGAAAAGATCCACTTTTGGACAGTGATAGTATAAAGTGAGGTTTACAACACCTTGAGTGTAGTTGAAGAGGACGGGGGGAGTAAAGCTGGTGTTGACATGTCCTGGCGAACAAGGAGAATCCCAGAGATCCGACCTCGCAAGAATCATCGTAGAAATCTCTGGGCTAACATTCAGCACGCGGTACTCTACTTCATCGATGTCCATAACAGGGTACTCTTCGTATTCTCTGTTTATTAAGAGAAACGGTAATTCCATAAGTGAAGGCTAAAAGCTAAGCTAAGCTAAGCTCTCATGTAGAACTGTATATATAGGAAGAGATATTTTGGTTTTGATCAATTTTGATGCAAAATGACGAGGAAAAAGCATAACAAAATTATCAATAATTGTTTTCACAATTAAAGTGAACGTCGGAAGAGTTTTGTTAAATTTTAAATAGGATATAATAAAAATCCAAGAAGCTCGCAAATATAAGTTTAGGGGGTGTTTGGTTCGCTAGTTTGAATTGAAATATTTTAGTTGTAATAGTAAATTTTTTTGAATTTTCAGAAAAGACAAAAAACTTTTTGGAAAGAAGACAAAAACTTTTTGGGAAAAGACAAAAAAAATTTAAGTTGGAACGGAGATGAACTCGTGAACCAAACACCCCTTAATTTGACCAAGACATTTCTACGTAAGAAAAAGACAAGAAACAATGCCCGACTTTTGACTTGTATTAAAAGATTTCTATTTGGTTGAATGCAAGGCGGCCTCACACACGTTACCAAACTCAAATGGACAAAACACGTTTTGCCCCTTTATATAGTTTCATTTTGCCAAACTGCAATTATAGGAAGTCACCACCAAATTTCTCCTACGGGACAATTTAGGTGAAGTGACACTCAGCAGGGTGTAGCACATAAATTTATAAGTTAAACCTATAGATTTTTTTGTTGTTTTATGAAATAGTATTCTTAAAAGTACTTTTTAATCATACAAATATGATATTTTAAGTATTCTAATAACTAACACAAATATGAGTGAGCTTTTCAATTTTAAAAAAAATAATAAAAATGACGGAGTAGCATCTATAAAAATCTCTTTGAACCTCCTATGATACACTATGGGTAACAACTGTTTTTCAATCTTTGGATTAAATATTAACTACATATAACCCTATTCCTACTTAAAACCAATTCATCTTAAGATACCATATGTCTTTGATCCCAAATTTTCTATATAAAAATAAATAAATAAAGGTTGAAAATAAAAAAGGACTATCTATGATTAGACCTCTTATCTTCACTATTGGTAGAAAGTGTTGTTTTAATCCTTGGATTTAATTTTCAGCAGAAGGTCTATAGCTGGAGCAGTCATGTATATCTCGTTATAAATTTTTAACATGAACATTCATTGACTAAACCATTAAAAAAATTAATTTAATATCTAAAACAACAGTTCGTGTTGATAATGTAAAGAAAACCCCGCTGGCTGCTTTTAACCAATAAGGACAGCCAAATTCCGATTAGCCACCTGACCATAGCAGCAAACTTCAAATTGTACGTCATGTGATCAATGATATTGGATGAGTCAGGTTGTTCATATTTTATAGTCCCCTTCTGGCTCATTTTTTTTTTTCTACCTTTTTTTTTTTTTTTTTTTTTTTTTAAATTACCGTGAGCAAAACAAGGAAAGCTTGACCTCGACTAATGCAGTGTTATACAAGTTGATGAGTATTATCACAAGATGAAGAGAGGATTTAGTGAGTTTAATCGGTTGCTTTAAAAGTAAAGTTGGACTCTTTGGGTTAGGGGAGTGGACTAAATCAAATAGAGTTGAGAAAACGCGTTTTACGTATTCTTTGGGGGGTAATATTATTAGAATTGTTTTTCGTTATTTTCGTGTCTCCACCATTGAAGACCAATTCAATTCCAATCCTTTTGATATACTCTTTATTAAAGGATTAAATGATGGTTTTTTGTTTAAAGTTCGACAAGTGAGGCAATGTAAAAGGAAGTTACCACCAGGACCACAATTTCTTAAAAGTTGAAGAAGAAACGAAGAAATAATCAAACCTTTGCAAAAATCTTTCTTTTCCTATTGAGAAAAAAAAAAAAAAAAAAGAAGCAGTTGTAAAAGTGTCATTATCTATTAGTTTAATTAGCTACTTACAGAGAAATTAATTTGAATAAAAAACAGCCAGTGATTGACTAACAACTTGACTAGTGTTTGTTTTATTACTCGATCAATACGTAATATTGGATGAAGAAAGTCGTATTGGGCTATATATAAATATCAAATGCCAACCTTATATGTAATTCAGTTTTACCTTTTGTTATGTACAAGAAAGAAAATGGGAGAAGGAGCGAACTAGGCCAAAAACCTCTAATAATAAAAATAAATAGTATTAAAATTTTTTATTGATGGTAAATAACAAATGTATGCTAAATAATGTTCTTACAAAGCAAATTCAGTATTCACGACAAAAATTATCTTAAAAATATTATTGTAAATAAAATATTTACTATAACTATCATATTTGATTTTATTTTATGAGGCATATTTATGATAAAATTATCTTAAAATTTTTCGTAACTAAATAATTTATCATAAATATGCTATTTACTGCAAATATTTTTAAAATATATTATCTGTTTTTAAATATTTTTAAAAATTACTTATTTGCTGTAATTTCTCAAAATATATATATATACACACACACTTCTTGATAGGTTCGAGTCTTTCTTATTAAAACCAAAGAAATACAGTAAATGTACCATCAACCCTGTAAAATATATGTAAATATATATACACATAATCACTAGGCCAAACAAATATCATACGAGCTTAATGCCACCTAAAAGTAATTAATTATCTACAGCCTTAAAGTCGTTTGTCATGAAACACATTTCTATTTCAGAAATTAATATGCAAGTACTTGTAACTTTATGTACATTTATTGGGCCCTAGCCTTTGGTAGGTTTATGGTGCATGAAAATGGAAAAGTGCCAAATAAGTCAACTAATATGACAAATAGTTAAAATGTCACCCTTTTTTTGTTTCAATAGACAAAACTCACACCTTATTGTCGTGAAAGAATATCACGCATTAAACACGTTTGTTTAGAATTTTTCCAAGTAGAAAAGGTGTCTTTCTATCTTCTTGTATGTTCATAATAGTAATATTAAATATCAACAATGTTATGTAAGTGCGTATACAGCTCGTAGGCTTAGACCGAATTTTTCAATTTGAATCGAACCTAACTAAGTTAATCTAACAACACTAGTGTATTATATTGAATGCTTTTTAGGGTTTCGTCTTGCAAAGTTTTTTCTTTCCTTTTTTAATAAATAGAGAGGAGGAAATACCTCCACTCAAATTTATCAAAAAAGAGAACAAAACATACAAAATTAGAGAAAATTAGAAACAAATTTCAATGACAAATCAAACACCGTTACATAGAAATTAGAACAAGATTCTAGATATCTACCAAAAAAAAAAAAAGAGCAAGATTCTAGATCCTATATGAATGCAAATGACTTGAATAACCTAGAAGATAAAGATTCTTTTCACCAACGCCTACCAAAAATGAATATTTAATCAAAGAGAACAAATTTATAGAACAAAACGAAATATAACAAACAAGATTGTCATTAAAAAAAATGTCATTAATCAAGCTTCCTAAAAACTTACTAAGGTATATTGGCTAACATTTAATAATCTGACTGATTAGAATTATAGTTAGTAATGAAGTCCTCTATCGTCTAATTTAGGTGGTTGGACAATACCTTGTTGATTTGGACCACATACATAAATATTAAAAGAAATAAATACCACGTACATTATACTAGAAATGAACAATTGTTTCACACCCCAATTATATGCCAATTTTTAAATATATGTTATACACAATTGTTAACTAAATCAAGTGTAAGGTTCCAACTTAGTAAACAAAAATGAAAATACTTTTATGTTTTAGACGTGAGAGTTCTTACTAAAATTCCTATCCTCTCACTCATTGAACTAACCTCAGTAGGGTTATCAACTAACTGAAATCGAGTAAGTGAGATATTATTCTATAATTAAAATAAAGTGGGAAGATAGAGTGATAGCACTTCACTTATCAAATCATGTATTTTGTCCACGCAAAAAATTTAAAAATATTTCTCATTGAAAATAAAATTTCTATTAATCTCTATTTTTTTTTTTAAGGTGTATTTATTAAAAAATATTTAATGAATACCTACTTTGTGAATGAGAAAACTACTTACTTTGTGAATGGGAAAACTAAATTCCGAAGTTGGTGAATGAGAGAGAGATACTTACTTTGTGATTTTTCAGGATCAGGCCCCTCTGCAGGATATACATGGCTTTCCGGTGCCGGTTTTTGGTAAGGACCACAGCTCAATCCATCAGATTGGGGATCAAGAGGACAGGAACACCTGAAGTGATTATCCTGATCAGTAGGTGATGAGTTATTTTCGCATCTCCCACCGGAATTCAAGCATTCTCTGCATTTGTCTTCGTCCTTTATTTTCCACGCCACTTCAAAACCTCCTTGAAAAAGATGAATATCGAAAGGGATTGACCCACTAACATATCGTTTGAATACCTCCTCCATTATGGGAACCACAACATTTGTGCTACACTCCGGCCGTCTGAAATCAGGACTTCTCAAATATTTTTCATCCGGCACAAAGTAAGCCAGGCGAGAAACGTTCTTTCCAGGGCAATCAAAGGGAACAAGATTAGAAAAATTAAGGGTACTGTTACAGTCGTAGAACAACGTGGTATTTTTGTCTTTTGGCGTGTATTGGAACAGAGTGGGATTCAGAGTTATGTTGATGAAGTTTTCAGGACAATACGAATCCCGGAAATCCATTCTGGCAATCTTGAGAACCCGATCTTTCTTGTTGATATCGAGGACGAGAAACTTCTGCGGCGCTTCATCTGCATCGAACATAAGGATGTTATCTGATCCACATTCGACAACGAACCCCGGGTGTCCACAGTATTCAGGTTGGTTTCTTCCCCGGAAAGGGTAAGAAATTTCTTTGATTTTCCCGCAATTGAAAGGTTCGCAGTTCTGAATTCGATCGTCTTTGTCACCATGGCTTGCGAAGGATGATGAGAGGAAGAGGGTTAACAGCAAAAGGAAGAGAACGGAAAGCGGGAAGGAAACGAAAGGATTCATTAACAGAGAGATCACTTGGAATACGGTTAAGACTGAAGAAGAAAAATTAAGGGCAAGCTTTTTGAAGAAATTGATGTAAAATGGAATCAAAGAGAAAAATAAGCTGTTGATTTTAATGAACGCTATAAGTGTTCATTTTGATGGACATTAAAAATGTAGTAGGAAAGAAAAGAAAATTTGAGTAGTTGACTAGCAGACTTAAATGTGTGGACAAATGGGTCTTGATAAGCTTGGAGGTAGTGAAAACATAGCACTAATTGGAAAAATTGGACCCACTCATCCACTCCTTAAAGCTGAGGACTTGTTCAAAGGCAGAAATTTTTGTACGTAGGAGCAAAGAACTTTCTTTTCTTGCCTTACTGATTTGAGATGTGATAACATTACCATTGAACCCATATTAATGGGGTGTTTGGTGTGTTAGTTTGAGTTGAAATATTTTAGTTGTAATAGTAAATTTTTTTGAATTTTCAGAAAAGACAAAAAACTTTTTGGGAAAAAGACAAAAACTTTTTAGGAAAAAGACAAAAAAAAGTTTGAAATGAGATGGAGATGAAATGGGTGTCAAACTCACCCTAACTCTCGGATAGAGACTTCTTATTTTTTTCTTCTTTTTTTTATTTTTTATTTTTTATTTTTTATTTTTATTAGTTAGAATAAGGAGATTCAAACTATGTAATTTTTAATAGAGTCTAAGGGCAAAATTACTGTTAAGTTATTTATCTGCTATCACAACTTTATTGTTTTTTTGAACAAGTGTTTTGTACGCTAATCTACATCTTATTTTGGTCTTTGCTTTTAGTCTTCTTAATGTTCTCAAAAAATCTGCATCAGCTTTGCCTTGTTTTAAAGAGTTCTTCTTTGTTTTGTTATTTTAGATTTAGACTTATCGTACACGTTGTAAGATGAACTTGACAGTTTGACAATGGATTTGTTAAATCCCTGCAATAGAATTGCAGGGAAAGGATTGACCAATGACCAATACTTTTGTATTTGTCACACGATTTTATTTTATTTTATTTGTGGAAAAAATAATTTACACCTGAGCAATGTCATAAGAAAAGTCTATTTCTTAAATCCCTGGAGTAGAACTGTGGCTAAAAGGATTGACCCTTGACCACTATTTTTGTATTTATATCTCATAATATGTGTTTTTTAATCAATATCATAATAAATATGTATTAGCAAGGGTGTCGTTGTCTTGAATTTTGGTGAGGATCGTGTTGCGTTTTCTCGTCTATGATTTACAAGAAGAAGTTGAATGGTATGCTTTTCAAGTTGCGTTTACAAGCTTACAGCTTTTCTTTCCCTTTGAAATTTGATATTGTTGGAAATTTCATCACTCTTAAACTTTGAATCCCTTTACACACGTAAGTATGTCCAAACATACTCGTTCCAAAAAAGAAGAAGAAGAAGAAGAAAGAACAGAGTAATTTACAGAAATGCTTTAAAAAGGAAAAACCTTAACATAAAAAACTGGTCAAAAGTCTACGTCATATATTTTCTTATAAAGATGTTTATGTTTCTCTTTTTTTCTTTTTTTATCTTTATTATTGAGATAGACTTGGTGTTAATAGGTTGATTGACCAAATTTCTATTCCTACAAGATTGATGAATTACATGAAGATTTATATGTTTGTTTGTCGCACTGTGGAGATTCCGGCATCTTTTTTTTTTTTTTTTTTTTTTTTTTTTAATTTTGGGTGATTTTGGTGCAAGTTTTGTGGTATGCTATAGTTACTGATTCATATCTATAAGTTGTTTATTTGGAAATTTAATATATAGATATTCGTAGAAAAGACCTCCTTATAATTTTGCCAATTAATATATATTTTTACCATTTTATATTATTTTAATTTATTTTCCTCTAATTTACAAATTGAATTTCCCATTTTGTCCTTACGTATTTATCTTTGTTTTAACATGCCCATTCTCTCTCTTCGTCTCTCTCTCTCTCCCTAAACCCCATCCCCTCTCTCATAATTCGCAGCCCCCTCTCTCCCTAGAACTAGCAAATCTAGGTTTCTCTCTCTTCTGCAACTTCTATCTCCTCTTTCCTCCGTCGCCGGCTGTCTCCAGTCGTTCTCCATTCCCGGCTATTCTCTTCCCTCGCTCTCATCCTACGGCCGTTCATGTCTCTGTCTTCCCTTCCTCCGGCAGATCTCGACTCGCTTTCGCGATCTCCGTCAGCAGCGCCGATAAGCGAATACTCTACACTCCGGCCACGTGCACGACGATGTCTCTCTCTCCGTGCTCTCCGACGGCTGGATCTCCATGGATGTCGACCGATCTCGCCTAGATCGGTGTCGATCTCAGATCCCAGATCAGTCCTGTGACACCACTTCGGTAGAGATCTACATCGTCGTCAACGGAGGCACCAATGTCCAAGCCTCTGTTTCTTATAGATCTGATCTCCAATGGCTGGATCTCGCAGAGCCAACGACCGCCGCATCAGAGATCGAACCTCTGTCATTAGGATCGCCGAGAATGGCAAAGCGGCTTTGCGTATATGGAAGGTCGCAGTGGCGACGAGCTCGGCTTACGGAAGAGATGCCAGTTCATTTGCACTTAAATCAAAGGTACTACTCTCATAAGCTCCCTTATTTTGTTTGGCTTGTAAGAAAATGCACGAGAATAGTCTTATATCTTGAAATTTTCGAATAATAAGGAATACAGAAGCTCCTACATTTTTTTTTTTTTGGTGTACAACTCTGGTTTAGATTATGGTCTGTAACACACTAGCAGTTTAAGGTTGGTCTTATCATAGGTAAAGGACGAGAAACAATTTGAAATATGCAAGTTAGGACTGGTGCCTGCAACAATGTACGTTTGAAGATGCTAACTAATTTTCAATTTTTAATGCTTTTTTGTGGCTGAATTAATTTCAATGTCGTTGGTAGTTTTCTTTTTAATTTTTGTAATCTTTTTTTTAAACATTTGAAAATCGTTTTTTTGATTTGGTTTTGGTTTCTCATTTTCTTCGATCCATGCCGAAAATCTTCATTTCAAGGGCTGATCATGCTAATGGGAAAGTAATTTCATGACTCTGTTTTCTGGTTTTGTCTTTTTCCGTTGTTTTTTGCTCTCTCTTTATTGTTGTTCCAGTAGTTGCTTTTTTTGCTTTGTAAGTTTTGTGCTTTGGATGTTTTGCAGATTGTTGGCGTTGGGAATGAGAATAACACTAGTGATAGAAGTGGGACATGTGAAGTAATTGAAAATGGTTTAGTTTTACTGTTGCCATGAATTTTTGGCATTGATTAACAATGCTGATGAACGTTTTGTTTTGTTTTGATTAACAAGTGTTGCTACTTTAGTGGGGACTTATTTCTTATCCCAAATTACGTTGATCTCTATGGACATGATATGTATACATAATATCATAAGTATTCAAAAAACATTCTACGAGAATTTAAAGAACATTCTAGTAGAATTCAAAGAGTATTCTAGTAAATACAAAAAGTATTCTAGTAGAATTCAAAGTGCATTCTAGGAAAATTCAAAGAGTATTCTAGTAAAATTCAAAAAGCATTTTAGGAGAATTCGAAGAGAATTTTGCATTCTATCAGAACGTGTTTTGTCTTCGTGGAATATGGTATAATCCATTTTATATTCTATGAGAATGCAAAATTTCGACGAACGGTGACCGACATCGATGCCTGTGATCGAAGTCGGATACATCCGGTCACCTTTGTTGAAATATGAAAAAAAAAAAAAAAAAATTTCCGACGACTAGAGACCGGCCAGCGATCGGTGACTTGTCGGTGGTAGGCGGCCCGCGAACGAAGTCGGAGATATATGAAAACTATTCTAATAAATAAAGAAGGGGAATAAAATAAAGAAATATTGGTATTTTTGTCTATTTCCTTTTTTTTTTTTCATTTAATTATTTAATTAAAGATTACGAAATAGTAAAATTATTAACTTTACTCTTATAAATGGCAAAATTGACGAAATTATTAGGAGATATCAAATTTAAGGCATTCTTGCAAATCACCCAAAAATTTATAATTGAATTTCTTGTTCATGATAGAATTTTATTAATTATGTAAATCAGTATATAATCATTGTAATTTTTTATCATTTTGTTTGAGATTTTTTTTAATTAATTAATTAGGGGTGTAAAGAATTAAGACGGGTACGCAACTCACACCTTATTATCGTGAAAAAATATTACGTATTAAACATGTTAAGTTAGAATTTTTTCCAAGTAAAAAAGGTGTCTTTCTATCATTTTGTATGTTCTCAATTGTAATATTAAATATCAACAATGTAATGGAAGTGCGTATATGACTCACAGGTTTAGACAAAATTTTTCAATTTGAATTAAACCTAACTAAGTTAATCCAACAACACTAGTGTATTATGTTGAATGCTTGTCAGGGTTTCGTCTTACGAAGTTTTTTGTTTTTTGTTTTTTGTTTTTTTAATAAATAGAACGGAGGAAATGCCTCCACTCAAATTTATTTAAAAAGAGAACAAAACATATTAAAATAGATAAATTTAGAAACAAGTTTCAATGACAAATGAAACACCGTTGCATAGAAATTAGAACAAGATTCTAGATATTTACCCAAAAAAAAAAAAAGAAAAGAAAAAAAGCAAGATTCTAGATCATATATGAATGCAAATGTCCTGAATAACCTATAAGGTAAAGATTCTTTTCACCAAGGCCTACCAAAAATGAATATTTAATCAAAGAGAACAAATTAACAGTACAAAATGAAATATAACAGACAAGATTTGCATTAAAAAAAATGTGATTAATCAAGCTTCCTAAAAACTTACTAAGGTGTATTGGCTAACATTTAATTATCTGACTGACTAGAAATATAGTTAGTAACGAAGTCCTATATCATACAAGTTAGGTGGTTAGACAATACCTTGTTAATTTGGACCACATACATAAATATTACAAGAAATAAATACCACATACGTTATACTAGAAATGAAAAATTGTTTCACGCCCCAATTATATGCCAATTTTTAAATGTAAGTTGTATATGTTATACACAATTGTTAACTAAATCAATTGTAAGGTTCCCACTTAGTAAACAAAAATGAAAATGCTATTGTCTTTTAAACATAAGAGTTTCTACCTAAATTCCTCACCTCTCCTCTCCTCTCATCTCCCCTCACTCACTGAGCTAGTCTCAATAGAGTTATACACTAACTGATGTGATTGAGTGAGATATTATTTTATATTTAAATTTTTTTTTAAAAAGACCAAATGAAGTGTGATAACACTTTACGTATCACATCATATATCGTGTCCACAATAATTTAAAAATAATTCTCTATTAAAAAAATTCAGATCCCGTCAGTTCTCAGCACTCTTATAAATTGAATAGTGTGACATAATATTTAAACATTGTATAATAACAGTTAATTATGTAATAATTATTGCTATGATATCTATTCAATAGGAAGAACTAGTCAAACAGAAAACCAACAAAATCAACAAGAGAGATACTTACTTTGTGATATTTCCGGTGCCGGTTCTTCGGAACGACGACAGATCAATCCATCGGATTGGTGATGAAGGGGACAGAAACACATGAAGCTATTGTTCTTAGTACTCGATGAGTCATGTCCACATCTCCCACCCGTACCAGCACATTTTTCGCATTTGTCTTCGTCCGTGATGTTCCACTCAACTTCAAAACCTCCTTCCAAAATACCAAAAGGGAGCCCCCAAGTATAGAATTTTAATGCCTCCTCCATAACTGGAACCACAACACTGACTCTACACCCCAACGGCCGTGTGACTTCAGGACTTTCCAAATCTTTTTCATTCGCCACAAAGTAGGCCCAGCGAGGAACGTTATTTACATCGCAAGGAAAGCAAAAAAGATGAGAAAATCCAGGGATCCCATCACAATCGTACAACAAGGTGGTGTTTTTATCTTTCTTAGTGTAATGGAACGTAGTGGAACTCAGAGTTGTGTTGGTGAAGTTTTCGGGACAATACGAATACCAGAAATCCATTCTGGCAATTGTAAGAACTCGACGTTCGTTGTTGATTTTGAGGACGCGAAACTTCTGCGATCCTACATCGTACATAAGGCTTCTATGATCCAGTTCACAATCGACAACGAACTCCGGGTGTCCACAGTACTCCGGTTGGTGATTTCCCCGGAAAGGATAAGAAATATTTTTGATTCCCCCGCAATCAAAAGGTTCGCAGCTCTTGAATGGATCTTCGCCTTGATCATCAGCATGGCTTGCGAAGGATGATGAGAGGAAGAGGATTAACAGCAAAAGGAAGAGAAATGAAAACGGATAGGAAACTGAAGGATTCATTAAGTGAGAGATCACTTGGAATATGGTAAAGACTGAACAAGAAAAATTAAGGGCAAGCTTGTTAAAGAAATTGATATAAAATGGAATCAAAGAGAGAAAATAAGCTGTTGATTGTAATGAACGCTTTAAGTGTTCATTTTAATGGAGATTAGAAATGAAGTTGGAAAGATGAGAAAATTTGAGGAGTTGACTAGTTGACTTAACGTGTAGAAAAATGTTTCTTGACAAACTTGAAGGTAGTGAAAACAGGGCATTGTTTGGAAAAATTGGTCCCACTCATTTACTCCTTGAAAATGAGAGCTGTGATTATATTTCCATTTAACCCACCCATATTAACTCTCGGACGGAGACTTCTTGTATTTTCTTTTTCTTGTTCTTTTTCTTTTATTTTTTTAATTTGGAATTAGGAGATTAAAATCTACATTTTTTAAGTAGAGTCAGTGTAAAATTACCATAAGATTATTTACCTACAATCATAATTTTATTGTTTTTTTGAATAAGTGTTTTGTACATTAATCTACATCTTGTATTTTGGTAAGTGCCTTTGTTCTTCCTAATATTCAAGGAAAATCTACATCAGCTTTGCCTAGTCTTAAAGAAATCTTCTTTGTTTTGTTATTTTAGATTTAGACTTGTCGTACACGTTGTAAGATTAACTTAAGAGCTTGACATTGGATTTGTTAAATCCCAGCAGTATAATTACAGCGAAAGGATTGAACAATGACCAATACTTTTTTTCCCTTTGAAATTTGATATTATTGGAAATTTCGCCACTCTTAAACTTTGAATCCCTATACATACGTAAATATCTCCAAACATACTCGTTCAATGTAAAAAAAACAGATCAATTTCCAGAAATGCTTTAAAAAGGAAAAACTTAATCATAAGATTTTGATACTCATGATTTTGCTTTCTAAAAAAACTCAAAAGTTAACATAATATATTTTCTTCTAAAGACGTTTTCTCTTCTTCTTCTTTTTTTTTTTTTTGTCTTTATTATTGAGATGGACTTGGTGTTAATAGGTTGATTGAGCAAATTTCTATTCCTACCATAATGATGAATTACATGAAGATTTATATATTTGTTTGTCGCACGGGATAGACCCCGGCGTCTTTTTTTTTTTTTTTTTGGGGTGCAATTTTGGTGGTGTTCGTGCATATGTGTGTGTGTTTTTTTATTAAATAATTTTTAATGATGTATTTTCATGTTTTAGCGAATAACGACTGGTAATTAGTTGATTACCAGTGGTATCATATGGTTGGCAGCTGTTAACCATCAAGCTCCTCAGCGTATTAAATAGCTAGTGATTCATAAGTAATATCTATAACTTGCTTATTTGGAAATTTGGTATGTAGATTTGCGTGGAAAGGAGAAAATATATATATAATAGAATTTCCTTTTTATGATAGAATTTGATTAATTATGTAAATCAGTATATAATTAATGTAATTTTATGTCATTTTGTTTGAGAGTTTTTTTACAATATGTAAACTTTTGATAATTAGTTAAATTGCCTTTTTTTTTTTCTTTTCAATATGACCCAAATGGCAAAAATACCATTCAATTAAACTAACCCTAAACTTTATCCACGAACCCCACTCACTTTCTAGTCTCTGCAAAAAATACCACAACCCACCCCCAAAATTCTGCCCCAAACACAATTCCAAAACAGACACTCACTGTTGCCGCTCCCCGTCGCACTCACCATCGCCTCTCACCATCATCTCTCAATCTCACCATCATCACTCAAAACGTTACTCACCTCTGCCAAATCACCAAACCATCACCAAAAATCACCGTGAAGATTCATGCCTCTCCTGATTCGCCATCCTTGTTATCGTGCAACCACGGTCACGCCATCCAACATCTCCAATCGTCATGCCCACCCACCGGTCTCAACTACACTCCAACTGTCGATGTCCCACACCCATCAATTTCTTTTTTCTTGTTAATGGTAAATTGATTTGTGATTGGATATTAAATGACTATGGAATTTTGAGTGAGTATTTGAAATCAATCGAATGATTGATCAAAATTTTCAGAATACGAAGAACCCTAAATTTCATTAAAGATAATGAAATCGTAAGTCAATCAACGATTGATGGCAGTTAATCAATGATTAACTATTTGTTGTTGTTTTAGGGAAGTATTAGATAATGAAATCGTGAGTCAATTGGCAATTAACTTAGAGTCAATCAATAATAGATAGCAGTCAATCATTGATTGACTAAGGTTAACCAATGATTGCCTCTTTGTTGTTGTTTTTGGTGGATTTTAAGATATTGATCAATAGTTGACTAAGAGTCAATCAGTCCTTCTACTTCTTCTTCTCCTTCTCCGATGGTCATGAACAATGCAACAGCCATGAACAAACTGCTTCTTAACAATTCATGGTGAAAAAAAAAATAATAATAATAAGGTCACATTATATTACAAACAAAAAAAAAAAATTTGTTTTGGGTGGCTAAAGAGAAACCTGAAATTGATCAAACAAGAGAGCAATCTAAAATCAAAAGTGAAGAATGAAACCAAGAAAATTCGACTGAACACGTGAGAGAAGAAGCAACAGAATCAGAGGTGAACATGAACGAGGGTAAAAAAGTAATTATAATTCCTCAAATCTCATTAATCAGCCATCTACCTAAATAAAAGAAAAAAAATAAATAAAGGCAATCTATTAAAAGTTTGGTAGCAAATGAGTCGCCCAACCTAATTTCTCCTATTATTATTATTATTATGATGGGAAAAGTCCTTGAATGATAAATTTAAAAATCATTGGCTTGTGATAGTGGTTAGAAGTTAGAACGAAGGATTATTGTAGATTTGCTTGTACAATATAATTCCTCCAGTTAGTTAGAGTTTGTTAGTTCACAGTATACATGTAAGACTTCTATTGATTATAGCTTACAGATAGTTAACTTGCGTTTGATTTATTGATTGAAGATTAAATTTTTAAGTTCGAGTTGGTTGACTTTTTAAAAACTAATAATGAATTTTATTGATTTTTCAAAAAGAAAACAAAAATTGATATGAAAAAATACAGTTTAGTTAGAGTTAAACTTAAATATCAAATCAAATCTAAGTCTCGTAAACTATTTATAAGCTGTACAGTAGTCCATTACTCAATATTAATCATTCTTTGAAATTCTCCAAAAATTAAAGGCAAGCTCGTTGAAGAAATTGATATAAAATGGAATCAAAGAGGAAAAAAAAAATGATATCATAGGTATTCAAAAAACATTCTACAAGAATTCAAAGAGCATTCTAATAAAATACAAAGAGCATTCTAGAAGAATTCAAAGAACATTCTAGTAAAATTTAAAAAGCATTTAGGAGAATTCAAAGAGAATTTTGCATTCTATTAGAATGCGTTTTGTCTTCTCGGAATATGATATAATCCGTTTTACATTCTATCAGAATGTAAAATTTTAACGACCGGCGACTGACATCGATGCCTGTGACCGGAGTCGGATACATCTGGTCACCTTTGTTGAAATATGAAAAAAAAAAAAAAATCCGATGACTAGAGACCATCTAACGATCGGTGACTTGTCGGTGGCAAGCGCTGGCCAGAGAATGAAGTCGGAGATATATAAAAACTATTCCAATAAATAAAAGAAAGGAATAAAATAATGAGATATTGGTATTTTTGTCTATTTCTTTTTTTTTTTTTCATTTAATTATTTAATTAAATATTACGAAATAGTAAAATTATCAACTTTACTCTTATTGATAGCAAAATTGGCAAAATTATTAAGAGATATCAAATTTAAGGCATTCTTGCAAATTACCCAAAAATATATAATTGAATTTCCTTTTTATGATAGAATTTCATTAATTATGTAAATCAATTTCTTTTTTATTACAGTCGCAGAACAAGGTGGTATTTTCGTCTTTTGGAGTGTATTGAAACAGAGTGGAATTCAGAGTTGTGTTGATGAAGTTTTCAGGACGATACGAATCCCAGAAATCCATTCTGGCAATCTTGAGAACCTGATCTTTCTGGTTGATATCGAGGACGAGAAACTTCTGCGACACCGCATCTGCATCGAACATAATGCTGTTATCTAATTCAAAAGCGACAACGAAGCCCGGGTGTCCACAGTATTCAGGTTGATTTCTACACCGGAAAGGGTAAGAAATTCCTTTGATTTTCCCGCAATCGAAAGGTCTGCAGTGCTTAAATCGATCGTCTTCGTTGGCATGGCTTGTTAACGATGATGAGAGGAAGAGGATTAACAGCAAAAGGAAGAGAATGAAAAGCGGGAAGGAAACGGAAGGATTCATTAACAGAGAGATCACTTGGAATACAGTGAAGACTGAAGAAGAAAAATTAAGGGCAAGCTTGTTGAAGAAATTGAAGTAAAATGGAATCAAAGAGAAAAAATAAGCTGTTGTTTGTAATGAACGCTCTAAGTGTTCATTTTGATGGAGATTAAAAACGAAGTTGGAAAGAAAAGAAAATTTGAGTAGTTGACTAGTTGACTTAATGTGTTGACAAATGTTTCTTGATAAGCTTGGAGGTTGTGAAAACAGAGCATTAATTGGAAAAATTGGACGCACTTATTTATTCCTTGAAAATGATGAGTTGTTGAAAAGTAGAAATTTTTGTACGTTGGAGCAAAGAATTTTCTTTTCTTGCCGTATTGATTTGAGATGTGATAATATTACCATTTAACCCAGAATAGCTCTCGGATAGAGACTTCTTTTATTTATTTATAGGGGAGGACGACAGCTCAATGCATCACATAGGAGATCAAGAGGACAGAAACAGAAGAAGATATTATCCTCAGTAGTTGATGAGTTATATCCACATCTCCCACCCGAACCAACACAATCTTTGCAGTTCTCTTCGTCCATGATATTCCACTCTTCTTCGAAACCTCCTTGAAAAACACGATCAAAACGGATTAAGCCACTAACATGTTGTTTTACTACCTCCTCCATTACGGGAACCACAACACTGACTCTACACACTGGCCTTGTGAATTCAGGACTATGCAAATCTGTTTCATCCACCACAAAGTAAGCCCAGCGAGAAATGTTATTTACAGCGCAATCAAAGCCAACAAGATTAAAAAATTCAGTGGCTTCATCACAATCGTATATCAAGGTTGTGTTTTTGTCATTTGAAGTGCAATCAAACAGAGTGGAACTCAGAGTTGTGTTGATGAATTTTTCAGGACAATTCGAATCACAGAAATCTACTCTGGCAATCTTGAGAACCCGAGCTGCCTGGTTGATGTTGAGGACGTGGAACTTCTGAGACACTACAACGAACATAAGGCTGTCCTGATCTGATTCACAGTCGACAACAAGCCCCGGTTAACCACAGTACTCGGGTTTGTGATTTCCCCGGGAATGGTAAGAAATTCTTTTGATTACCCCACAATCGAAAGATTTGCAGCTCTTGAATGGATCGTCTTCGTTGGCATGGCTTAGGGAGAATACTGAGACGAAGAGGATGAACAGCATAAGGAAGAGAAGGGAAAACAGGAAGGAAACAGAGGTGTTCATTATGATGAATTAAGTTTCGAAACAGCATAGAAAAAAAAAATGGAAAGATAAGATAGTGGCTGATAAATTTATTTAAAAGATAAAGTCAACTATAATTAAAAAAAAGTGAAATATGAGATTCTAATCAATATGTAAATATTGTGCCTTAGCTAGTTTCCTTTTTGTAATTATTTCCTTTTGCATAATTGTTAGACATCATTATATATTGTACATATTCTCCATCAATGATTTTTGAAAAAGTCATTCACAAATTTTATATTCTTCTCACTTTTCTATGGTATCAAAATGTTCATAACCTCTCACGAGCGTGAACCAATGGCCGAACCCGTCATTCATAATACAAACCAGCCCCACCTCAATTTCACAAAAATGCCAATCCAAATTCCTACCATGTGAAGTGTCAATTTTGTAGACAACAAGGTCACTCCGCTAAGCAATGCCTATCTTTTAGATACATGTCAAGAAACTACTTCATCAAATGTCCATTTTGTGAACAACAAGGCCACTCCGCCAAATGTTCGTCCTTCAAATACCTGCCAAGAAATTACCAACCGTCACCTTAAGCTAATTCTGCTTCTCCTTTGCCACCATCAAGATCTCAATGGCTCCTTGATTCTGGAGCATCACACCATGTCACCACCAATCTCAATAATCTCTCTCATCCTTCCAACTACACTAGTTCCAATGGCATCATGACTGGTGATGACACTGACCTCTCCATCACCCATACTAGATTTACAACTCTCTCTTCTACTACTAAATCTTTCATTTTGTCAAATATTCTTTGTGTTCCTACCATGAAAAAGAATTTAATATCCACCTTAATAATAATGCTTCAATTGAAGTCTCACCTAATTCATTTTATGTGAAGGATCTTTGCATAGGGGCAATACTTCTACAGGGCAAAACTAAAGATGGTGAATGGCCTCAGCAGAAATCTCGCACTATACCATTGTTTGCCTTATCCACCATCAAAACTCCTGTCTCGCATTGGCATGCTCATCTTGATTACCTATTATCCAAAATTTTATACCATTTGATTTCTTTTTGATGTCTTGATTTGTCTTCTCCTTCCGGTTCAAATTTTTCATGCAACTCTTGTCATTGCAATAAGACACACAAATTTCCTTTCTCTGAATCAACTCTTACAAGTTCCGCTCCTTTCGAATTAGTATTTTCTAGATATCTGGAGCTCTCCTATTTATTCTCATGATGGTTTTAAGTACTATGTTATTTTTGTTGATTGTTTTACCTGTTACATTTGGCTCTTTACTCTAAAGCGCAAGTCTGATGTCTCCGAAGTTTTTGTTTGCTTCATATCCATTGTCGAGAAATTTTTTCAAAAATCCATTATTACATTATATACAGATAATGGTGGTGAATATATCGCATTTAAAAAATTTCTTGCCATTGTCAAAAAATGGCATTTCTCATCTTACTACACTACCCCATACGCCTGAACATAATGGATTTTTAGAAAGATGCAATCGTCACATTGTAGACATGGGTCTCACTCTTCTCCATCACGCTTTCATTCCACTTACCTTCTGGCCCTTTCCCTTTGAAGCTGCAGTTTATTTAATCAATCGCATGCCTAAGGTCAATCTTTCCATGTTGTTTGCCTTTGAAAAACTTTTTCAACATCCTCTCAATCTTTCCAAAATTTGAATTTTTGGCTGCTTCTGCTATCCATGGTTTTGAGCTTATTCCTCCAACAAACTTTAGCCCAAATCCACGCCATGCGACATCCTAGGATATTCACTTACCCAAAGTGCCTACAAAGGCTATGATACAAAAAATAAAATAAAAAAGTAAATTTCAAGACGTCACTTTTGGGAAGATGTTTTCCCGTTTGGTCGTCAATTTTCGGATCTTCCCCGTCCAGATTTGAACACAATCAACTCATGGATTCCCTTCACTTCTATTCCTATTTCTTCACCAAATCTGTCTAATTCATGCTCTCCAATCAAATCTCCACAAATTCGACTTTCCCAAAATTCCTCACTTTCAAAAACCGATCCTATACCAAGTCAAACACATCAAATCTTGCCAAATGAATCTGCCCCTCTTCCAGCGTGTCTCCCACCTTCTCACATTCTTTAATTAATTCTCCTTCCCTTAATGGTTTGGCCTCCACACACACATACTTGCCGACACAAACACTCCATAATGAGCACATAATGCGAAATTTTGCTAACTTACCCAATCCTCCACTTTCCCATTCTAATTCTTTCCCATTGTCAAGTTAATCAAATGCAAGTGGTGGTGCACGTGTTATGAATCAAGCTGCAGACTTCTCATCAACGTCAACTATGGTCTCGTCTCTGCAAGGTTAGTCTCTAGCTATTAATTCTTCACCCGATACCTTTTCCATTTCTCATACCTAGAGGTGGGAATTTGGGCCGGACCAAACGGGCCGGCCCGCGGCCCGTAATTTTGGCCCGGTCGGTGGCCCGGCCCGGCTCGGCCCGAATTTTATGGGCCCGGTAAAAGCCCGGCCCTATAGTTAGGGCCGGGCCGGGCTCTCCTTTTAGGCCCGCCGGGCCGGCCCGGCCCGAAAATTTAAGCCCGATGGGCCGGTCCGGCCCGCTCATTATTTTAAAAAAAAATTTTTTAACAAAATATCCTTATTTTTTAACAAAGTATAAATTTTTTTATTTTTTATCTAAGATAAAATATTAAGATAAATTATTAAATTATCAAAAATATACAAATTTATTCAAAAATTATAAATAAAAAATAAAATTAAAAAAATGATCCGGGCCGGGCCCGGCCCGCTTTAAGCCCACAGGCCGGGCCGGGCCTATATTCCAAAACTTCAAGCCGGCCCGACCCGGCCCGAATATTAATACGGGCCGGGCCGGCCCGGCCCGAAGTTTTGAAATGGCCTGTCGGGCTCGGGCCGGGCCGGGCCGGGCGGCCCGAATTCCCAGGTCTACTCATTCCGCACTTACCCAAAATAATTCCTTTCACTTACCATCTTCATTTCCCACATCACCTCCCACCGACACCGGCCCACCGCCCAACTCTCCTAATAACCTTCCAAATTCCATGCAACGTCCCCATGCAACCAATGTTCCCATACCCACCACATCGTTGGCACCTACCCAACACCAAATGCAAACCCGCTCTAAAAATAATATTTTAAAACCCAATCCAAAATATACCTTTCTCATCACCTCCTTACCAAACATGCCCTTGAACTCTCATCTTTCTACCAAGCCCTTAAATCACAAGAATAGCGTTATGCAATGTCTGATGAGCTCAATACACTTCTTTGCAACAATACCTGGGATCTTGTTCTTCCTCACCCAGGTCAGAATCTCGATGGTTGTAAGTGGGTATTCCGAATCAAGCGAAATCCCGATGGCACAATTGAATGCTATAAAGCTTGCCTTGTTGCAAAATGATTTCATCAAAGGCCGGGTATTGATTATCATGAGACTTCCGTAATGAAACCCGCTACGGTACATCTCATTCTCAATCTTACCATCTCACATGGGTTGTAACACCCCGACCATCCACGTAGGACCGACTACGCAAATGTGGGCCATTACTTTACTTACTTAACTTACTTATTGATTCATATATTTTAAACTTATCCCATATTCTAGAGTAAATTTTTTTTTCTTCTTAAACATACATACATAAAACATAAAATCTTAACTTAAACTTAAACATAAACTTAAACTTATTCTCATACATAAAACTTAACTTCTTCATATGTATTCACTCGAGTACTGAGCTTTCACACCTTATTCTAAAGCTATCATACTTAATCCGTGGACCAAACCTGACCTAGTGCGGATCGGTGCATCACGAGGCACTTACCTGCCATACATACATGAACTTTGCCATACATACTTAAAACATAATATAAACACCTTTTTCATTACAAACATATTTTATAAAACATATTTTCCAAAACCTGTGACGGTGTCCATCCCACATTTCACAATCCGCAGCGCCATCTCTCCACAGTCTTGCATCCAGTATTGCCGGTAGGTTGCTTACCTACAACATGAACGTAAGTAATAAGCTTATGCCCAGTAAGTACAATATTCAATCCGCAAAACATTGTTAAGTGCAAGAATGCATGAACCGATTATGATTTCTGATGAATCAATTATGATTTCGTAATTTAACTTAGTTCTGTTTCCTTACATACCATGCGTGCACGTACTGTGGTACATAGCCATGGAGTGGTTGAAGGCAGCCAGTCCGTTCCAACTCAAACCATAAAACAAACCATTTAACATGAAGTAGTTGAGACAGCTAGTCCAATCCAACTCAAACCATGGAACATACCATTTAAACCCACCCTTGTGACAAGTCAGTATGACACAACAATCTTAACTTGTCTTATCTCATAACTTAAGAACTTGTTCTTACCATGTGATTCAATATCAGTGAACATGCTTCATGATGTCACGATATCAAAACATATAACATAATATAACACCATTCATAACATAAAACATCATAACATAATACATCGTAACATAAAATATTACATCGTATCATAACGTACTACATCATACCATGACGTACCATACATACTACATTATACCATAACATACCATAAAATATTACATCGTAACATAACATACTATATTGTACCATCACATCGTAATATAAAACATCATAACATAATACATCGTAATATAACATACTACATCGTACCATAAAATCGTAACATAAAATATCATAACATACCATATTTGTAAATCATGTGAATCAATTCATGATTTCTTTGAAAAACATATCAAGCAAAAAAAAACATATTGTTCATGCTGTAGGCGGAGTTGTACTTACCTGGATTCCGCATTAAGCACTTATTCACAACTAATCTTCAACCTTGTTAATGCCGGAGTTGTGTCCTAATTAAATTGACACCCAACAATTAGAATGTAGTCATATCATATTTGTGATTAACCACCCATTTCTTTTATACTCATTTACAGTTCTTAAATCTCATTTCCCATTTAAAATGATTCAAGGATTAGTTTAAGGTCATGATTCTATTTCATTTAAACTTGAAAATTATAGAACAACTACAAATGTCAAGACTTGACTTGAGAGTCAAGAATGAAACTGGGAAAACAATGACTTTTCCCCCATTTAAAATATCATAATGCTAAACCATATAACAACTTAAAAATTAGGCATTCTTATGAATATCAAATAAGAATGCACCTTATTAATTAGTAGAGAATATGGAGGAGTGCCCATCTTTTACTACTTACATATCATATGCAACATGGCATATAAATATAAGAAACTTATTAGTGAGAAATAAACACTATAAAACATATTCCTCCATAGATCATTTCCACTTAAAAAATCAAGACATTTGCTCTAGATTATAACATTATTCTGAGAGTGGAACTTGTAAAACTAATTATAAGTTCAATTACTAATTATGGTTGAATTTAATAAAAATCCGGCAGCATAACAGCTTATTTTCCTTAATATCCAAAATTTAAACCTGCAATAACACTAATTAATAGAAAGTTTCGGCACACCATAATTGCAAATTGTGCCATCCATAACAAATTCATCATATTAACATACAACATATCTCGTTAATTCAACTTCACTTGATTAACTTGAACATCAAATATATATATATATTGATATTTAATTCAAAGAATATAAATAGGCATGTAATCAATCCAATAAATGACTTAAAGTAGTCAAGATTACTACCGAGATCGTTCGACGACGTTCGGGTGAGTAAAACGATTTCTACTGGGCATTCCAAACACCTTTTGATTTCGAGCAACTAATCTTTTAATCGCCATTCTTAACCTTCGAGATTCCATCTTGCAATTCCGAAGTTGTAAATATGTCCGGAACATCAAAAATAGATCGGAAACGCGATCTTCTAAAACTCGTCAACGGGTCAGACGGCGTTGACCGGTGTTGACCGACGGCAAAAGGGACAGAGATGGGCACCGCTTCGAAGATCTCGACGAGAGGAACCCATTTTTGGTGTCCATTTCTTCAAATGGTGTTCGGTTTCCTCTAAAAAAGGAAGGAAACGAACTAGAAGATGGCGGCGGACCGGGAAAATTTTCGGCAATGATCGGAGTGGTGATGGACTGGGCTTTGTTTCTCTCAACGAGTAAAACTCAACGAAACCAACGGCTCGCAAAATAGAGGTCGGATTGCACCCAAAATAATGCTTGAAAGTTTATGTTACCGAAACTGTGACGCCCCCTTCTACGTAGGGTCGCCACCTTACTTACTTAATTTAACTTTACTTAAAATTTGGGAGTATTTTTTTTTTTTTTTTGAAACATACTTATAAAAAGCATCTGTCTTTAGCAATAGATCATTGATACTGAAGTAGAAAGTTTACTTAAAGTCTTTAGTATTAAAATACCATATAACATAAGTGGTTTTCATCACATATACTTATATACAAAAACTTCTTGACATGTCAAAAGATTGCGGAATCTATGCGTAGTGGTATTTACACCGCCCTTCATCTGCCGTCGCACCATCCACACAACGCCCACCATTCAAGTTGCAGGTTTCTTACCTACAGTATGAAATATAACTTGATGAGCTTTCGCCCAGTAAGCACAAACGTAATCTCACAAAACATTTTATTTTTAAACATCTTGAAAACTTAACATTCATCATATGTATATGCGTGAACCATTTGTGTCCATTTATGCAATCCTTTTTAACTTGAACTTATCTTTCTTATGGGCCCCATTGTGTACGTACCATCATTTATTTAGTGCGCCTCTAGATACAGTTAGGGTTTGTAAGGTCCCTAACTGCTTTGGGAAAACATAATTGATTACACCCTCCCGCATCAACGAGAGGGCGATAATCTATAACTTTAACATGAAAAACCCTCCACCTTGGGAAGGTCGGTACGACACTTTACTTGTGATTTCTTACCATGTTGTTTATCTTTAGTGAACATACCTTATGATGTCACTATATGATAACATAACTTTTATCTTCTTCATAACATGGCATGGCATTTTGAAATCATAGCACTTTTGCAAACATATTATTTTTTTTGCAAATATAGTACTCTTGAAAACATGACATTTTACAAATATAGCACTTTTAGAAAACATGGCACTTTGCAAATATAGCACTTTTAAAACATAGCACTTTGCAAAATAACATTTATGCACATATAGCATCTTGTAGATATAACACTTATGCAACATAGCATTTTTGTAAAGCATGACATTTAAACATAGCATCATCTTGAACATAGCATAAAAACATGTAATAGCACTTTTGAAAACATACTAGCTTTCATACTGCAGGTGAGGTTTGTACTTACCTCTCGTGCCGTATCCTTAACATTGCGTCCTTAAATTGTCCGCAACAGCAGATCACTTTCCTGCTATATGAGAAATATAGGATTAGAATCCTATCGTAAGGTGTTGGTGACTAAACCAACATTCATGCCTAAACTTGGTTGTATGTCCCCTTTACTTATCTCACTTGATCTCCATAATCATCATTCTTCATTAAGGATTATCAACTTTGATTAACCCTTAAGAGGTCACGTTGGACAACCTCTTGATTAGATCCTTGTTCTATTGTTGGTTTTCTTGAAAACTTTGGGCTTCATTTATACATTCTCATTATTGGGTCATATTCATTAACCCCTTAAATCCTAGCCCAAAAATACATATGGGTGTCCCTTAGGGTTACGTTGGGTAACCCTTAAGGTCAACTCTAAGAGGACATTGGGTCAACCCTTAGTCAACCCTTAGTCATCCTTGGGTTTGTAACTCGGATATAACATCCGGCTACCGTTCGTAATCGGCTTGCTTACCAATTTCTCCATAAAACTCCATTTCTTTAACTTTTGGAAAACCTTGTGTAATTATCTTCAAAAAATCCCTTAGTTTGCTAGTAAAAAAAATTCTTACTTCTTTAACTTGAAAATACTTGGCTTAAAAACCCTCTTTCTTCTTAGCTTGAAAGTATTTGTCGTAAAATCATCATTTTTCCTTAACTTGAAAACATTTGGTTTGAAACCCCTTTTTCTTCACTTCTTGGAAAAATGTGGAATTTCAAATCCGAATCCTTAAAATTCATGGTTTTAGAAATAGATCTTTTATAAAATCATCTAGGGTTGGAAACTGCCTTTGGAATAGTTTCCGTAGCAGTTAAAATAACAGTTTAAAAGCACTTCATAATTTTTTTTTTGAAAGCATTTTTGAAAAACTAAGGTGCAGGATTTTCGGATTCCCTGCACACCTTCCCTAAAACATGCCCAGTTTAAAAATCCATAGAGAATCTAAAAAACTTGTCTTCACGAAAGTTGTAGCTCTTGAAAAATGCTAAAACTTTTGTGTTTTGCGAAAAATCCAGTTCGGCTTGTATTAGTACTAGTTTTAGTTTGAAACTGGCTGACCCTGAAAAACGGAGTGAAAACTGGGTCCAGGGATTAGCCACGGGTTTTGGGGAAAACGGAGGTCGTTGGAGTCTTATTTCGAGATTCTTCCCGAAATGCTCCCTAGTAAAAGTTGTTCCGAGCAACTTTCGTGTTTTGAGTTTTACCCCGTTTGGCCTCTAAAGGCCTTATATTTTCACTTTCCCGAAACTGGCCAGTTTCGTATCTGAAATGACAGTTTCGGTTGTTAATTCCGTTTTACGTCCTATTTCGCAGAATCAATCTCGACCGATCACATCGGGAGCTTATACATAAATCAAGCAGTGTTTCTACCGTCCCATACATACAAGCATACCAATCCCATAGGTCTATGCATCCTCAAACCGAAAACCCTAATCCTTGGTTGCATGGTTCTATCTAGCATTCCATTAGATCAAGCATCACATTCACCCTCATCTAGTAGCCATGCATCCACTGCCTTAGGGCAGATTTTTGACCAAAAAATTAAAGGACATATCAACCACATCTAGCATGCTTCCTAATCATTTTTCAAGCACAAAATGTAAGCAAACAAGCATCATAATCAAACCAACCAAACCCTAATCCCTAATCAAGCACACACACCAACAACTTAGGGCTGAAAAATAAAATGGACTTATGTCCTTACAAACCAACTTGAATCACCATAAAAATACTTAAATGGAACTTAATTTCAAGCTTAGTTCAAGAATTTTACATTAACCCAAGTTAGG
This sequence comes from Ficus microcarpa, assembly GCA_025413485.1. Taxonomy (NCBI): domain Eukaryota; kingdom Viridiplantae; phylum Streptophyta; class Magnoliopsida; order Rosales; family Moraceae; genus Ficus; species Ficus microcarpa. The sequence goes on from JAINRI010000027.1 coordinate 33,440, forward strand.
TTTTGAAAATCTCCTAAGATCCCCTTGCTCCTTGGCTCACGGTTTTGGCTCCACCTAGGGCCCCAAAATTTTTCTCTTGGTTGATCCACACAAAGCCGAGCCTTACAACAAGGTTTCCCCTCAAAATTTCCAGATTTTCTCACCTCTTTCTCACCCTCAAACCCACGGTTTTGGTGCCCAAAAATGGGTCTCCAAGGCTCCAAAATTTTCTCTTCTTCTTCCCTAGCAAACCCGAGCAACTCACAAGCAAAAGCCCTCTAGAATTTCTCTGATTTCTCCTCTCCTTCTCTTCCTCTCTCACACGGTTTTTCTAGAGAAAAATGGGCAGAGTTCGGTTGCTTTTCTTGATTAAAAAGAGTGGGTTTTTGAGGGGGTATTTATAGGCAAAAATGGGAGGCTTTGGGTGTTCAACTTTTTCCTTAAATTTAGGCTTTTTGCCATGCTTTCTTTTCCCTTAAACTTTGGCTTTCTCCCATGCCTTTCTTTTCCTTGTTGCAGCCGGTTTTGGGGGTGGAAAAGAAGGCTCCACATAGCTAGCTTAGGCTAGTGGAAAGTGATTCATAGGCATGGGCATGTGTCCTTTCTTGATTCACCTTTTTGGCCCTTAAATTATGGCTTTTCTCATCCTCCTTTCCCTTAACTTTTGGCTTTTGTCTTCCTCCTTTCCTTGGGCTAGCTGCTGCCGAATTTTGTGGAGAAATGGGGGGGGGGGGGGGGGGAGGGTATGGGCTGTTGTGACTAAAAGTTTTGAGGGACAAGTGGCATCCATTTGGTGCAAAGGGAGGTGTGGTTGCTTGGCCCCTAATTCAAGGCTTTTACCTTCATTTTTCCCTTGAATTTTCTTGTCCCTTAGTTGCCAAATTCAAGGAGTGGAGGAGGGCTGCCACATGTGCCAACTTGAGTTAGTGGAGAGTGATGTCAAGGGGTTGATGTCATTTTCCACTAACTCCCACAATGTCTTGTTTGGCCATTTTGTTCTTCACAGCTCGTTTTTGTGCTCCACTGTTATTTCCAATACTGTGCTTAGCATTCTCATTTTGTACCTTGGTCCAAAAATTTTTCCGTGTAAATTCGGACTGTAAAAATTCATCTCTTATTTTTCGGATACCTTTTTGCCCTTAATTCCAATTCGGTGTGCTTGATTTTTCTTGGGTGGATTTATGGCTTATTCGTGCTATCTTGATCACAAAACTTCATTCTCGGATTTCTTTCTATACTCCTTCATCTTACTTGTGAAGTCAACGTGGTGACCCGTCTTGGTCAAACTTTGACTTTTTACCGGTCAAACTTTGACTTTTTCGGTCAAAGTTGGCTTTCGTAAAATTTCATTCTTTTCCGTTCTTTTTCCTTTAAAAACCTCGTACATGGCTCATAAATCATTTATTGAGTTTCATAATCATTTTAATGAGGACTCGAACATTGACAAATAAAATTATAAATTTCTCGATACTATTCATAATTTTTCATAAAACACATCATAACACATAAATTAGACCTTAATTCCTTATGAACAAGGAAATTACGAGTCTACAAAATTTCGGGTCTTACAGAAACTTTCCTAGCACTTTTACGGTGAACGGCGGCGAGTGATGCGGCTAAACTCCGACTATGGGACACTCGGGTGATGGGCTACAAGGGTCACCGGCGCGTGCGACGGTGGCTGGCCGGAGACGTGACCTCCTGTGACGGCAGCGACGGGAGTGACTGAGGGAAAGAGAACGAAAAAGAAGAGAGAGAGAAAGAGAAAGAAAGAGAAGGAAGAGGTCTGATGTTATCCTTTTTTTTTCCCTTCATTATTCTCTTATCCTTATCCCATAAAACCATGCAAGGTGGCCGGCCAAGGGAGGCTTACTTGGGGGGCAAGTCAAATTTAATCGTCAACTTTCTTATTTCCAAAAATTACCCTACAAAACCATCTCAATCAAACTTAAAATCAACCTGGTCAAACTTTGATCGTAATAAAAATTAAAATTCCTATTCTGTCCCTTTTTCTCCAAAAGGGTCTCATAATTGCATAAGCAAACTATTATTGAGTCTCGTAGGTAATTTACCGAGAACTCAAACATATACTGATATTCAACTCAGATTATGAGCTTCTTATCGTCATACATAATTCAAATCTTAAATTTTCCTTATGTCAAAGGAAATCATAAGTTCATCGTAATTTCGGGTTCTTACATTCTACCCTCTTTAAAAAAAATTTTCGTCCTCGAAAATTCGGATACTTCTAGGTGACTTTTCTTAAAATCCACCATAAATCCATAATGGTTTGTTCATATTCCTATTTTAATACTTTAATGGGATCATGTTTCTTATACAGAACCATAATCTTACTTTCATATCCTCATAATTCATACTTTCATACTATCATACATACTTTCATTCTAGCATACATACTTTCATACATTTTTATTGCATACTTTCTTACTTTCATATTGCATACTATCATACTTTCATACTTATCATACCTTCATACTTTCATACTTATCATGTTTTCATACATTCATACTTATCATACTTACTTACTTTCATACTGCATAACAAGAACTATATATGTAAAAAAAAGTTGAGCAAGTATATCATATAACTTGTCATATTTTGGAAAACATAACATATCATATAACTTTTCCGTACTCGAAAAGTATATCGTATCATATAACTTTCCATACTTGGAAAGTATATTGTATCATATATTTAATACTCTTTTTTTGAACATAGTTGTTTTCTCAAAACTTGATCCTATGTTCCTAGAACCATTTGCTTTTCTTAATGGTCCCTATCTTGGAACTCGTCCCTACTTATCCCTCAAGGATTCAGTCTAAGGCCCCTATTTTGGAACTTGCTTCCTCAAGGATTTGGCCTTTCATAATGGCTCCTAACTCGGAACCTTTACGTTTATGACAACCCCTATCTTGGAATTTCTTCCTCAAGGATTCAACTGTCTTACATAACATAAAGGGGTTCTATTAACATGAGATCATAGTTTGAGCATCTCTTATAAAAATACTATCTTTGAATCTTTTCAAAGTCAATAATGGAAAAAAAACCATAATATCGTTCGAGTGATATATTGAAAGGTATACTTAAAACATCCAACTACTTCTTGGATAGTAGAAGCTTCTTTCATTGCTTCAAACTTTTCTTTCATAGCACAATTGCATAATCGTAATTCTTAGGGATATCTAAAACTTATTATCATTACATAATTTCCCTTACTGGGGGATCATATCATCAATTTCATCGTCAAATTCATAGCCATGATCATAGTCTACTAAATTCTTATTGGCCATATCCAACTTATTGTTTGTGCATTATCTTGATATTACCACCAAGTCAAGGCACTACCAAACATTTTTCTTTTCTCCCCTATCTACCATTACTCTTACAGGGGCATAAGTTTCATAAACATGAAACTTAAATTCTATAGCATCAATCCTATTTCTTATTGCTGCTCCAGCAATTATCGTTGCAACTTAGGCACTACAATTGCAAGATTAGGCTCTTACGGAATTTTGGTTCGGTCGTACTTGCGACAAACCAACTTCTAGTTTCTAATTCTAATTCCTGACATTTCTAACACCCATTCTTCATTCATATTTTAGCATATTATATCATGGAAACATCGTAACTTATCAGCTTATCATACTAGAGATTCATCACGATCTCATCATATCATATCATATCGTAAGCTTTGCTTATCCACCACGCTTTCGCTGCGCAACTCTGATCTACTGGTAATAATAACCCATAGAATCATTCGAATAAATACGCCAAGTTGCAACATCGCTGGCGTATCATCTCATATACGTATCCTAGTATATCTCGGGATCGTGATAATACATAGGCAGTCCTTGGTGTCATAAAAATAACATTTAGGAACCTCCTCTCAAGTCCCCCATGCCAAGGCACCATGCTCGAGTCTCTTCGTCTAGATGTCGGCTAGCAAGCATAACCTAAAGATACGTCCCTACAACACATAATCTGAAAAGGATCTCCATACCGTGCAACCACTCTTTGGGTCCTGTCGAAAATGCGTAGCTCCTCCTCCATTCCTCGGAATGCCAACGAAGCCTTGCGGTCCTCTTCAATCCAACCGGGTTTAATACCAGGTACATGTTGTGACGCCCCCAAAATGGGTCTCCAAGGCTCCAAAATTTTATCTTCTTTCTCCCTAGCAACCCGAGTACCTCAAGGAAGAAAAGCCCTAAGAAATTTTTCTGATTTCTCTTCTCCTTCTCTCCCTCTCACCCACGGTTTTGGCTGCTGGAATTTTGGCAGAGTTTGGCTGTCTTTTAAGATTAAAAAGAATGGGTTTTACGAGGGGGTATTTATAGGCAAAAGGGGGAGCTTGGTTGATCAACTTTTTTTCCTCAAAAAATGGCTTTTTTCCATCCCTTGCTTGTCTCTTAGCTGGCCGAACTTCAAGGAGTGGAGGAGAAAGCTCCACATGTTCAACTTTAGCTAGTGGAAGGTGAGCTCATGAGGTATGGGCAAGGTGTCCTTCCTTGCTAGGCCTTGTTTGGCCATTTGCTCTCCAAAACTCATTTTTTTCTTGTCTTTGTGCTACACAGATAATTCTAATATTGTGATTCATCAAAACACAATATTTTTGTATCATACTGGAGTACAAAATTTATCTGTGTGAATTTAGGACCGAGAAAAATATTTTTTCTTAATTTTTTCCGAACCCCATTTTGCCCTTAACTTAAACTTGGTGTGCTTGATTTTCTAGGGACGTTTTCAGGCTTATTTTTGCTATCTAGTTCACAAACCTTATTCTCGGAACTCTTTCCGGACTGTACTTTGAAAAATCTCGTAAAGTCAACCCTTTGACTTTTCGTTGGTCAAACTTTGACTTTTTCGATCAAAGTTGACTTTCATAAAATTTCATCATTTCTTGTTCTTTTTCCTTTAAAAACCTCATACATGGCTAATCAATCATTCATGGAGTCTCATAGTCAATTTAATGAGGACTCAAACATTGGTAAATAAAATTATGAATTTCTCATTACTATTCATAATTTTTCATGAAACATCTTGTAAATACATAAATTGGACTTTAATTCCTTATGAACAAGGAAATTACAAGTCTAAGAAAATTTGAATCTTACAACCTACCCTCCTTAAAGGATTTTCGTCCTCGAAAATTAGAACAAATCGGGGCAGTCTCTCTTTATGTCTTCTTCCCGTTCCCATGTCGCTTCTTCAATATGGCGGTTTTTCCATAATACCTTTACTAATGGTATGACTTTATTTCTTAGCACTTTTTCTTCTCGTGTCAAGATTTGGACTGGCTTCTCTTCGTAAGTTAGGTATTCACGAATCTCAATTGGTTCGTGCTCCAGTACATGTGACGGATCCGGAATGTACTTCTTTAGCATCGACACATGGAATACATTGTGCACATATGCTAACTCTTGGGTAAAGCCAACTTGTAGGCCATATTACCAACTCTCTCGAGTATCTCGAATGGCCCTATATACCTTGGGCTCAATTTCCCCTTCTTTCCAAATCTCATAACTCCCTTGAATGGAGCGACTTTGAGAAAGACCAAGTCTCCTACTTGGAATTCTAGTGGTCTTCGGCGTTTGTCGGCGTAACTCTTTTGCCGACTAAATGCAGTCTCCATCCGTTGTCGTATAAGCTTTACGACTTCTGTGGTTTTCCGAATGAAATCCGTAGACACAAGCTCTTTTTCCCTTGTCTCGTACCAATGGACCGGAGATCTACATCTTCTTCCATACAAAGCTTCATAAGGAGCCATGCCAATTGAGGCGTGGAAACTGTTGTTGTACGAGAATTCAATCAAAGGAAACTTCTTATCCCATGTTCCTTTGAAGTCCATTACGCATGCTCGTAACATATCTTCTAGCGTCTGAATGGTCCTTTCCGATTGCCCATCCGTCTGAGGGTGAAAAGCTGTGCTAAACGCGAGCTTGGTAGCCATCGCTTCATGTACATTTCTCCAAAATTTTGAAGTGAAGCGACCGTCGCGATCCAAGATAATCGTTTTCGGAATTCCGTGGTAGCGAACAATCTGTGCCACGTATAATTCTGCCAATTGTTCCATTGAGAAGCTGAGCTTGATGGCCACAAAATGTGCGGACTTTGTCAATCGGTCAACGATCACCCAAATAGCATCATTGCTACTAGGAGTTTGGGGTAGACCAACCACGAAATCCATCGTCACTTGATCCCATTTCCATTCTGGGATGGAAATTTTCTGCAGTTCTCCTCCTGGACGTTGGTGTTCCGCCTTCACTTTTTGACAAGTAAGGCATTTACTAACAAAGGTAGCAACGTCATTCTTCATTTTGGGCCACCAAAAGCTTTCCTTCAAGTCTTTGTACATCTTCGTGGCTCCGGGATGAACAAAGTACGGAGTCTCATGGGCTTCTTTCGTGATCCGTTCTTTTAACTCATCCTCGTTTGGAATACACAATCTATTCTTCTGATAGAGCATGCCCTCATCAGATACGTTAAAATCTGACTCCTTTCCTTCTAAAACTTCGTTTTTTGTTCTAAGCAGCGAGGCATCTGCTTCTTGATGCTCTTTCATCCCATCTAAAATGGTAGGTTGGAAGGTTAGAGCAGCTAAACCTCCCGTAACAAGCTCGATTCTGGCTTCCACTAGCTCCTTTTGAAGAGGCTCCGTCAATGATCGGATTGATATCATCGAGGAAGATGACTTCCGACTAATGGCATCAGCTACCTTGTTAGCCTTCCCCGGATGGTATTGGATATCTATGTCGTAGTCCTTCACCAATTCGAGCCATCTTCTTTGTCTCATGTTAAGCTCCTTCTGGATGAAGATATACTTCAAGCTCTGATGATCCGTATAAACTTCACACTTAGTGCCGTAAAGGTAGTGCGTCCAAATCTTCAATGCAAATACTACCGCCGCAAGCTCCAAATCATGCGTCGGATAGTTCTTTTCGTGTTCCTTAAGCTGTCGAGACGCATACGCGATTACTTTTCCATTCTGCATGAGTACGGCTCCCAATCCTATCTTAGAAGCATCGCTGTATATCACGAAGTTCTCTTCCTCCACAACTGGAATTGTGAGGATTGGTGTGCTCGTCAGCTTACTTTTGAGCTCTTGAAAGTGTTCTTCGCACTTAGCCGTCCATTCATATGTCTTTTCTTTCCTTGTGAGTGCGGTGAGTGGTGCCGCAATCTTGGCAAATCCTTCGACGAATCGTCGGTAGTAGCCCGCTAAGCCAAGAAAACTACGTACTTCGATGACATTCTTGGGAGCTGGCCATTTACTTACTCCTTCAGTCTTGGCCGGATCTACGGATATGCCCTCCTTAGAGACCACATGTCCTAGAAAATGGATTTTCTCCAACCAAAATTCACACTTTGTGAACTTGGCATAAAGCTGGTTTTACTTCAAAATCCGTAGAGCAATCCTTAAATGCTCCTCATGCTCCTTCTTCGACCTTGAATAAATCAAAATATCATCGATAAAAACAATGACGAACTTATCCAAGCAGTCCTTAAACACTTGATTCATCAAATCCATAAAGGCGGCTGGAGCATTCGTCAGTCCAAACGGCATCACTAGGAACTCGTAGTGTTCATATCGCGTATGAAACGCCGTCTTTGGAACATCTCCTTCCTTAATTTGGAGCTGGTGATATCCTGATCGCAGGTCAATCTTCGAAAAGACTGAGGCTCCTTTCAACTGGTCGAACAGATCGTCGATCCTAGGCAAAGGATACTTGTTCAATTCCCGATAGTCAATGCACATCCTAAGAGTACCGTCTTTCTTCTTGACAAACAACACTGGGGCTCCCCACGGTGAATAACTCTGTCTGATAAATCCTTTATCCAGAAGCTCCTTCAACTGAACTTGTAATTCCTTAAGTTCAGCAGGCGCCATCCTATACGGTGCCTTGGACATGAGTGCTGATCTAGGAAGTAACTCGATCTCAAAAGAGATTTCTTGCTCTGGCGGCAATTCTGGCAACTCTTCCGGAAAAACGTCGATAAACTCCTTGACTATCGGTACTTCTTCTGGTTTATTCTTGGTCTTTTGCGTCTTATCAACCATGTTGGCCAGAAATCCACTACACCCTTCTGCCAACAATTTTCTAGCCTTTAGTGCAGAAATAAACATCTTCGGTTGTTTCGGGGTCGATCCTCTAAAGACAAACTCCTTATCTCCAACTGGCTTGAACGTGACGGCGCGATGCTGGCAGTCGATAACTGCGTTGTACTTTCCCAGGAAATCCATACCCAGGATAACGTCGTAGTCGTATAGATCAATGACGATCAGGTTAACATACATCTCTCTACCGCATATAATTATTGGAACATGGCGTATCCAATAATCAGACAACAAAATTTCCCCGGAGGGCAATGCAGTATGAAATGTTCTTCCGATTTTATCATTATCTCTACCTAGCTTCTTAGCAAACTTAGGCGATGTAAAAGAATGCGTAGTTCCAGAATCAATCAATACATATGCATCTTGCTGGGCAAAAGGAAGCTGACCTGTCACCACCGTGAATGGTCCAACTTGCACATCCTCCTTGGTGTAGGCATAGATGCGTCCTTGTGGTTCCGGAGCTTCGAGTCGGCCTTGGAAATTACTGGTCCTTCGAGCTTCGTCTGGGCGGCGTGCAACTGACTTCCCTGACCCTTCTGATAGTTTTGCTGGTTCTGGACGTTAGCATTGCAATTCTTTGCAAAGTGGCCTTCCTTGCCACACAGATAGCAGCGGTTTGTTCCCGCTCGGCAATCTCTCGGGTGCTTCCTCCCACATTTCTGACAAGTGGGATTCCCGTTGTTGTCGGGAGCATTCCTTTTCTGGGGAAGATTCTGTTGGTTCCCTGGTCCTTTAGCATTCCACTTTCTCTTCTGCTGGTTGTTCCCATACAGCTTGTTGTTGCCGTGTTGGCCAGAAGATCCTCCTTGACCCTTCGACTGCTGGGCTTGGCTGGGCCTGGTCTGGTTCTGCTTGGCGAGGGCCTTCTCTTCGTTCTTCTCCTTAAAGAACTGAGCCCGTTGCGCCTTCTGTCCCACCCAGTATTCAGCTCGAACTGCCCGACTGACGCATTCGACAACAGTGAGCGGTGGGTGAGGGCTACTACTAATTACCACGGCCAAGTCCGAGCGAAACATCCTCATCATTCTTCTTACTTTGTCCCTCTCGGAACTGATGAGGTGAGGGCAGAGACGGGCGGGCTGTTCAAATTTTCTCACAGCTTCGGCTACAGACAGATTTCCCTGACGGAAATTGTTGAACTCATCTTGCTGGGCTTCCATGACTTCCGTGTTGAAATACTTCTCTTTAAACTCCTCAATAAAATCCTCCCACGTCATCTGGGTAGTGTGTAACGACCCGCCTAGCACAGGCCGTTACCATACTTACGTACATACAATCATGAATAACTTATACGAAACTTACTTACTTAGTACGTGAAACACAGCGGAAAATTTTTTTTATTTTCTTTTTATACAATGCATACAAGCATTGCTAAAAAAAAACTAACGATTGTTTAAACATCCATAATATACTTATAACTTATTTCGAAACACGTAGCGGCTTCCATTCCCCACATTTTACAGTGCTCGACCACGCTCCTCCATCTTGTATCATCAAATGCTGGCAGGTTGCTTACCTACAGCATAAATTTAAAACAATGAGCTTTCGCTCAGCAAGTACAACTCCTACACCGCAACACATAATCTACATCATTACATCATAATCTATCTTCTCAAAGCTTAACATATCATTACATAATGCATGCATGAACCAATTATGTTCATATTATGTTTTCTTATTCCATCTTAACTTACTTTCTTAACTTATCTGATCTATGGGCCCTTACTTGAGTGTACGTACCCGGCGCGCAACTATGAATTGGTTGGGGCGGCCAAACCAAGTCCAACTCAATCCACAGTCCAACCCGACCTCGGACGGGTGGCACGACACAGGCAAGCTTGCTTGCCATCTTGCTTGCCATCTTGCTTACTTTTCATCTTGCCATGTCATACTTACTCTTATCATTCTTATTAGAATTAGTGAGCATGCATCGTGATGCCACTTATTCTCACTTCATAATCATCTCACATTCTTAACTTGGCATGTAATCATCCATATCATAACATACTTCCTAACATAAGCACAGATCATGTTTTGATATGCTCCGTAGCATATCAATAACACTTAACATAACAGCACATCACATAACACATAACATACCAAACATATCTAGGTAAGTATACAACTAATAGCCTATGCTGTAGGCGGCGTTGTACTTACCGTGTCTATGCCTGACGTTATGCTGTTCCACTTCGGGGTTCAGCTGCAGGGTACTTCCTGCTTAATCGAAAGACTTGGGTAAGATTTCTAACCTATGTCCATACTATGTTGGTTCTCCACCAACATTCATGCAATGCTTTGGTTATATGTCCCCTATCTAAAACATGTTATATGTGGTTACTTTAAGTAATCCTATCACTTTGGGTTATACTTCATAACCCAATAAAATCGTATGCCATGACTTAGTAGGTTACGTTGGATAACCTTTTCTGCTATGCCCATATCCCATAACCTAATGGGTTACACAAACCCATGGGATAATTTGTCTTATGTTTTAATAGGTTAACCTTTGTTAACCTCTAAGGTTGCTAAAGTCAACCCTCTTCGCGTCAACCTCGGGCTTTGGGGTTAAGCCCCGTAACTCGGGTGTGATTCCCGATTACTTATCGTAACTATCTACCTCGCAAACCTTGAACTTGAGAATCTTAAATCTCTTTTAGTTTATGAAAGAGTTTGGCAATTAAGCCCAACCTTCCTTTAAACTCTTCTAAAAATTCATGATCTTTGGAACATAGTTTCCTAAAATGGTTAAAGGTCAAAAACTGCCTTTGGAACAGTTTCCGTAGTTAAAACAGTATTTTCGAAAGAAGAAACAGTTTTCCTAAGTAGGTTCTAGAAAATCCTGTGCAGGAATTTCTTGCTCCCTGCACAGTTTTCAGAAGTCAACTTATATTTAAAAATCCAGATTGAATTTGGAAAACTTGTCTTCATGAAAGTTCTAGCTCTCGAAGAGTTTTAAAACTTTTGTGTTTTAAGAAAAATCCCATTCTGCCTAGATTCGTACCAATTTTACTTTGAATCTCGCTGAACGTGTAGACTAGGTCTGAGCAGACCAATCTCGGTTTTTTGTAAAAACCGAGGCCATTAGAGCCTCATTTTGGGAAACGGTCCACGATCCCCCTAGAAAAAACCATGTTCTACAACTTTTGTGTTTTACGTTTCATCCCATTCGGCCTCTAAAGGCATGTAATTACCACTTTTCTGAAACTGTCCAGTTTGGAACTCGAACTGGCAGCTTTGTTTACTAAAACCGATTTACGTCCTAATTTGCGGATTCTATCTCAACCGACCACTTCGGGAGCTTACTTATAAAGCATGCAGCGTTTCTAACGTCCCACATGTTCAAACATGCTATCCCAACGTACCCATGCAGCCCTAGAAATCCGGTCACACTAAACCTTGGCTGCATGGTTCTAATCTATCAAACAATCAATCCATTCATGCCACACAAAGCAATACTATTTCATCTAGCATCCTAACATGCTTCCATACACAATTGGGGACATATAACCATAATCTAGCATGCAACCTATCATCAATCAAACATAAATATATTAAATGACATAATTAAACCAAACCACCCTTAGATATGTAATCAAGCACTAAAATTAGCTAAGGGCATAAAATAAACTTGTGAGCTTATGCTCTTACAAACTTGGCTTAAAAAAATACATTTAAATCTCCATTTGAAAACTTGAATGGAAATAGAGCTAGGGTTTTCGAAATTTACCTTGAATAGGTAGGGTTTGACTTTAGGGTTGCACTAAACTTCTCCCTTGGCCCCTAGCTCCTAGAACCGATTTTCTACTCACCAAATGGCACCAAAACTTGGCTTTTTGGATCTCAAATTCACCCTCTACCTAAGGCTCGGCCACACCACCAATTAGGACCCAAAATCTGAAATTTTTTCTCCCTGATTTCCTGCACAAACCCGTGGGCTGCACTAAGGGGAAAATTGACTTCAAAACTTGCTTCTAACTTGGTTTCGGTTGCTTGGTTGAAACCCGAATTCTCCCCTAAGATTTTTCCCTAAAATTTATTGATATTTACTGTCTCTCCCCTGCTCTCTGCCCACGGCAACAACCAAGGAAGTGGTTGGAAAATTTTTTTTTTTAGTTTTTCCCTCTTGCTTTCCCACTCAAACCGAACACACCCTAGGCTTGGTTCAAGAAAAATTTCTGATTTCTCACCTCCCTCTCACTCTCGGATTGGCTGCATAAAAATGGCCAGAATTTCACTAAATTTTCTGATTTAAATGAATAGGGAACACCTCTATATATAGGCAATGTGGGACTTTTGAAAAATTAGAATTTTGACCCCAAAACTTTAAAAATTCACACTTTTTGGAGGTGAGGTGGCTGGCCACTTACTTGTGGGACAAGGCCAAGGTGACCTCATCATGGTGACATCATCTAAGTGACATCACATGCTTATATCACCAAATTTTTAAAATTTACACTTTTTACCCCAAAAGATAAAATTCTTACAATTTTACCCCTTAGGTGGCCGAATTTTTGACTTGAAGAACAAGCAAGAATTTTCTAGAACAAGACACTTGTCTTGCTTGGCTTGGTTCACAAAATATTTGTGAGGTCATAATTCAAAAAGGTGATGATGTCATAATTAAAAAGCCTTGTTTGGCTATTTTTTTTGTAAAAACAGTCTAATTTTGAACTTAACACAGATAAATCCAATACTGTGTTCACTAATACACAGTACTGATATTTTATACTGCAGTAAAAATTTTATCTGTGAAAAATCGAACTGGAAAAATTTTTTCTTATTTTTCCGAGTTCTTTTGCCCTCAGCCCGAACTTAGCGTGCTTGATTTTTCTATGGGGGTTTTAGTTCTTATTTATGTCATCTTACCCGAAAAATTGGATTTTCACAGTATTTCTTCCATACTGCGAGTCACAAAATTATACAGTCATCACGTTGACTATTCTGGTCAAACTTTGACTTTCTCGGGTCAAAGTTGACTTTTTCGGTCAAACCTTTGACCGACCTAGAATCATGCAATTTTCATCCATTTTCATCCGAAAAGCCATTTTCTAATCTAAATCATCATCTTTGAGTCTTATAAAGCTATAAGAACTCATCACACATAATAAAGTTCTAAATCGAACTTTTTCATAAAATGCTCTCACAGCATACATTCAAGCCTCTTAAAGAGGAAACAGTAACATAGAAACAAGTCAGGTATTACATAGTGTCTCGCCGGATCTGGACTGTCTCCCACCAGAGGCGAGCGTCTTTCTTCAGCACAAAAGATGCGCAGAGGACTTTCTCTCGATCGTTGAGTCCGAGAAAGTTCAGAATAACCTGGAGGTCGATTAACCAATTATCGGCCTCAATAAGGTTTGTAGACCCTTCGAATTCCGGAGCCTTCATGCGCCGAAATTCCTGGTACAATTCCGCCGGAGTTCGAACCCGAGGTGCTGGTGGAGCAGCTACCGGCGCCATTGGTGCTTCAGGGGCCGCAGGGTGTTCCGAAATCACCGGGTCCTCATCGGGAAATTCTGGTGCCGCAGGCCGATCCTCATGTGCCTGTGGTACCCTGACCTCAGGTGGTCCCTGGTTCTGCTGAGCCAACTGTGCTCTAAGTCCGCCTATCTCTTGCTGTTGGGCTAACATCATCTCCCTTAACTCGTTCAGCTGGGCAGCGAGATCGACGTTCTGGGCCTGTGCCGCTCTACGTTTTGGTGGCATGGTTCTGTATAGAAGTAACAAAATAAGCTTCTTGTTTTCAAAAATTTTATGAAATCATATCTTTTATACATAACCATTGTCTTCATTTCATATCTTTTTTCATATCATAAATACATGATTATAGCTTTTAGGAAAACACATAGTTTCCTCATCATGAATATACATTACTTGGTTACCACCACCGAGCTAAGGCACAACCCAACGTCATCCGCACACTCAACATCTTTCCTTGTGACCATCGATGAAAGTTGCGTACGAAAAATCTAATTCTAAGCGTAAGAAAATAATTTAACTTACTTGGGCTATTGCAGAACGATGCGGAGCAAGACGAAGTAGGCTGGCAGGATACTGCTCTGATACCAAACTCTGTGACGCCCCCAAAATGGGTCTCCAAGGCTCCAAAATTTTCTCTTCTTTCTCCCTAGCAACCCGAGTACCTCAAGGAAGAATAGCCCTAAGAAATTTTTCTGATTTCTCTTCTCCTTCTCTCCCTCTCACCCACGGTTTTGGCTGCTGGAATTTTGGCAGAGTTTGGCTGTCTTTTGAGATTAAAAAGAATGGGTTTTATGAGGGGGTATTTATAGGCAAAAAGGGGAGCTTGGTTGATCAACTTTTTTTCCTCAAAAAATGGCTTTTTCCCATCCCTTGCTTGTCCCTTAGCTGGCCGAACTTCAAGGAGTGGAGGAGAGAGCTCCACATGTTCAACTTTAGCTAGTGGAATGTGAGCTCATGAGATATGGGCAAGGTGTCCTCCCTTGCTAGGCCTTGTTTGGCCATTTGCTCTCCAAAACTCATTTTTTTCTTGTCTTTATGCTACACAGATAATTCTAATATTGTGATTCACCAAAACACAATATTTTTATATCATACTGGAGTACAAAATTTATCTGTGTGAATTTAGGACCGAAAAATATTTTTCCTTAATTTTTTCCGAACCCCATTTTGCCCTTAACTTAAACTTGGTGTGCTTGATATTCTATGGATGTTTTCAGGCTTATTCTTGCTATCTAGTTCACAAACCTTATTCTCGGAACTCTTTCCGGACTATACTTTTAAAAATCTCGTAAAGTCAACCCTTTGACTTTTTGTTGGTCAAAGTTGACTTTCGTAAAATTTCATTCTTTCTCGTTCTTTTTCCTTTAAAAACCTCATGCATGGCTAATCAATCATTCATGGAGTCTCATAGTCAATTTAATGAGGACTCAAACATTGGTAAATAAAATTATGAATTTCTCATTACTATTCATAATTTTTCATGAAACATCTTGTAAACACATAAATTGGACTTTAATTCCTTATGAACAAGGAAATTACAAGTCTAAGAAAATTCGGGTCTTACACATGTCTTCATCATAGTAATATTATAACCTCACATAACTAATATACATAAAGCAGAGTAAGAAAACAAACTTACAAAACTGTGACACTGGCGGTATAACTGTGAAACTAGATGGCAGGAAACTTTCGCTTTGATACCATTCTTTGTAACGCCCCGACCATCCACGTAGGACCGACTACGCAAATGTGGGCCATTACTTTACTTACTTAATTGTTGGGATCTATATGTGCCCTAAGGATAGAAAATCAATATTAGGGATTTTCTGTAAATATGACATTTTGATATTAATAAAATGAAGTTATCATGTTTAATAAGTTGTGTGCTATTTACTTTCATTTGTTGATTGTATGATTATTTTGAGCAAACATAAAATACTCCTAGGCTATTGGTAATATATCGAATTACCATATGTATACGGGGTGCGCATAGAAGATGTAGTAATTTGATAACAGTCTAAATAAATAGTCCGCAATCAACGGAATAAGATTTGAGGATCTTATGTGCTTGTTAAATTTTGAGAAAAAATAAATATATATTTATAAAATAAATGTACAGTTCAGATTGACAAATTATACAAACTGAAAAATCTTCAATCTATTATCCAATTTGTGATATACGGATTGGAATTTTCCTAATCTATAATTAATTCGTTAGTCTCCCAATCCAATCCAATACAATCCAATCCAACGCATTGGGTTTGATTGGACTAGATTAAGTGGATCAGTGGATTTAGTGAACATCCTTAGACATCACAATAGTACGTTCGTTTTGACTTGTATTAAGTTATGCAATGTGTTGTTTTAAACAATGAAGGAGAAAAAAAAAAAAAAAAAAAAAAAAAAAAAAAAAAAAAAAAAGGAAGAAGAAGAAGAGAACATGAGCAAACACACATCTCATTGGAACATTATTCATATTATTTATTAAGATTCAACATTATTCTTCCAATTGATCACTTGCCTTTAAGATAGGTAGCTACTAGCAGCTCCAACGCTGTCTAACGTACTAACATGAGCAGAGACACATCTAATTAATGAAAAACATTTCTTTGACTTTAAGGTCAAACGACATTTTTGATAGCTATAACGACATGTAAACTCACAATAATAATAATTATTCCTCCTGTTCATCGCTTGCCTTGAAGATTGCTAGCTACTCGCTAGCAGTTGCAACGCTGTGTAAGACAATGGTCTCCACAGTGAGACCAGGCCCAAATGCCAACAAAACTCCCCACTCCAACCCGTCCCCGGTCGTCTCCGCCTCGTCCTCCGCCGCCTTCTTCCTCATCTCGTCCATCACAAAAAGCACCGTCGGACTCCACATGTTGCCATACTCGCTCAGCACCTGCCTGCTTGCTCTGAGCTTCTCAGCTTTCAGACCCAAAGCCTCTTCCACTACATCAAGCACTGCTCGACCCCCGGGATGTACCACGTAGAAGAGAGAGTTCCAATCACTAATACCAACCTCACCAAAAGAATCTTCTAGAATTTTCTCTACATTTTCTCCAATATAGGAAGGTATGCTCCGTGACAGTGAATAAACGAGGCCCATTTCACCCAGATGTGCTTCTACCGCATCTCGCGTACCAGGAATGAACTTTTGCGCTGCCGACACCATACGGAACAACGGCCTCTCCGTGGTGTTATTTTCAGAAGTAGTACTAACAGCGCCTATGATCGCGGCAGCTGCGCCGTCCCCAAATATTGCGTGGCCGACCAACATGCTCGAACGGGCATCGGATGGGGCGGTGAAACAGGCAGCCAAGTTCTCCGCGCACACCACAAGCACACGGGCGCCGTTGTTGTTCTCGGCCAGGTCCTTAGCGAGGCGAAGGGCATTGCCACCGCCGAAGCAGCCCTGTTGGTAGATCATAAATCTCGCGACGGAGGGTTGAAGGTTTAGGAGATTCGCGATTTGGTAATCGGCGCTAGGGGCGTCAATGCCGGTGGAGGTGACGAATATGAGGTGTGTTATTTTTGACACAGGTTGGCCCCATTCTTTTATGGCTTTCAGTGCTGCTTCTTTGCCGAGTTCTGGGACCTCTTTCACTAGTATTTCCTGACGTGCACTCAGTGATGGGACTGTGTTCGAGTAGAGATTTGGGTTTTTTTGAAGAACTTCTTCTGTCACGTGCACGTGACGCTTCTTTATGGCTGATCTCTCACCTGCAATCAAGCGAATAAACATCAATGATTTGGAAACAAAAACTTTTGGTGCGTACGTACGTAGATAGATTCTGATGAATATGTATGATTCCTATATATGTGTATATATATTTATATATATACACAAGAACTCTCATATGCAACACCTGTATCCAATGGCAGTTAGAACTTTTTTTTTCTGTGCTACTATAATAACTGGTTTATTTTAGTGTAATATTTTACGGTCATACTTGTGTCTTATAGTTTTAAATTATTCATATTACAAAATTTTTAATAGATAGTTACAGGAACATTAACTGGTACGTAGTTGCAAGATGCAAAATAGAGCATTACAAGATACTACCAATACTACTCTCGTTTAGAACTAACTTCTAGCTGTAGAAATTTTTTTGTGTCATTTGCAAGTGCCTGCACTCATGTATCTATATGCGAGCGCGCGCGTGTATATCCAAATGTGTGTTTAGTAATGTATGTGCACATATATATATATATATATATATATAGAGAGAGAGAGAGAGAGAGAGAGAGCTTGTTCTTACAGATTCGCTTGAACTTGTCCTTCAATTCCGTCATCTGCTCGCTCTTGGTGACTCGAAAATAAAAGTCGGCATAGTCAGATTGGTGGAAGAAGTCAGGGGGAGTTGCGGTGCCAATGGCCAGTATGCTGGCCGTGCCTTGCGCTCGTTGTGACTCTCTAATATTTTCCAGCGACATTGTTTTCATTTTTTCTCTTAAAAGGAAAGGGAACGCAGCGCTGGTAGAGTCTTCTCTTTTTTTTTTTTTTTTTTTTTTTTTCCTTTTTTGGGTTATGGATTTGTCACGTCTGTTCTCCGGCTATAAATAGGTAAATAACAGTAGTAAAAGCTGCAGATATACAAGGACAAACATGATTCTAACTCATGTATTCCCTTTATATCCCTTTAATAATATCATGACATGTTAAAAATACACATAGATAATTAAAATTTCATATTTCATCAATTAAAAAATCATATTAATTACGCATATGTCATAATGTTATTAAAGAGACATAAATAGGGACAAAAATAAGAGGACATAAAAATAAAGCTAAACAAACATGGCACAAAACTACTTTTAAAAATATATATATTACCCTATGTTTGGATGACATATATATCCAATTTCCACATTTGGAAATTTTTTGCAAAAAAGTTTTTGTCTCAATTTTTTTCATCATTCTCTCATTTTGAAAAAGAAAAACTATCTCATTTTCGAATTTACTTTATATAGTACTCTTTTGGAAAATAAAATGAATTTTTTTAAAATATTTTCATAATGCACTATTCCGAACACCATTTTTTCTCATTCCAAATAATCATTTGTTTTCAAAAAAAAAAAAAAAATTCACACATCGAAACACCACCTTACTCTCAAAGAAAAGACTTTCTCATTTAAAATAAGAAAATTTTCATTTTCAAAAATGAAAACATGATCCAAAGGGAGCCTTTAATGAAGTCATTCTTTCGCCGGCTGGGCAAGGAACCAAATGGGAAGAATCTTTTTTTTGCACGTGCTACCTTTAGTTAGTCAAATTCTTTATCTTTTATATATTTTCATTTAAGTTTGCCTAATTAATACGCATAGCATTTTTCATATGTAAGTATAAAATGAAAATTATATGGACAACTATAGCCATTTTAAAATTATTCTATAAATGAAATATTATGTAATAAGTTTTCTTTTTTTAAATATTAGTGTAAATTTATTAGAAAGTTAAGAAGTTGGCGGATCAAGAATTAGTAATCACGATTGAGTGAAAACAGGGTCTAGGAAGTGCATCTACAGTCAAATCAAGATTTACTAGTCAATGAAGTATTTACATTTTTTAATTCGCGGATCCAAAAGGAAGTGCATCTACGAAAACCAAAGCGTGCATTATAGATCTAATGCTTAAATAGTTACTAAACTATTTTAAAAATTGTCTCAAGAAAATTTGAGAAAAACTATTTACAAACGACAATTAATTAGGGATAAAAAACTTGTGAGTGGTGATATTTGTACTTATAATATTGATAAATGCTCCCATCTAATGAATGCTTCTTAATCAATAATATGATGATTGTAGAGGGTAAAATCTATAATCAAATCAGATTGAGTCAAATTAGCGTCTAAGAAATGCATCTACGAAAACCAAAGCATGCAGTATGGATATGATGGTTAAATAGTAAGTAAAATATTTTAAAGATTACTCTCAATAAATTTGAGAAAAACTATTTACAAACTATTATTAATTAGGGGTATAAAACTTGTGAGTGGTGATATTTGTACTCATAATATTGATAAATGCTCCCATCTAATAAATGATTATTAATCAACAATCACAATGATTATAAAGGGCAAAATCTATAATCAAATCAGATTAGTCAAATCAGCGTCTAATAAGTGCATCTACGAAAACCAAAGCATGCAGTATGGATATGATGGTTAAATAGTAAGTGAAATATTTTAAAGAATACTCTCAATAAATTTGAGAAAAACTATTTACAAACCACTATTAATTAGGGGTATAAAACTTGTTAGTGATGATATTTGCACTCATAATATTGATAAATGCCCCATCTAATGAATGCTTCTTAATAAAGCACAATAAATCTATTCTTTATCGATATTTTTTATATAATATCATATTGAAATCCCTTATACACCAAATTTAATTTTTATTTTATTTTAATTTATTTTGTTTTATTTTGTTAAAAATAAATTAACAAATCTAAATATCTCAAAAAAAAAAAAAAAAAAAAAGAGGAAACAATAAAAATTCTTTTGTGGCAACATGACTTCCAACAAAATGACTTCAAATTTAATCAGTAAATACAAAGCTGTTATTAAAAATGAAAAACAAAAAAAAAAAAAAAAAACTTCTTGAATAACAACTTTAAGGCAAGAAGAAAAACTCAAAAACTGTCTAAACCAAAATCAAATACTATCAACCTGCTTTTTAAAAAAATATATATTTATGTATAGAAACACATAAACGGACTTAGTAAAAATAAATAAATAAACAAAAAGAAGAATCATATGAAAAAACCATAAGAATCATTTTCAAATATTAAAAGAAATGAAAAGGAACAAGAAATGAAAAGGAACAGATAATACCAACGAATCAAAAAATTATAAATACGTACTTCAATAGCTGTTAGCTCTTCAAGAGATATACTTAATTTTCTAGTAGTTATAAAGATTTCTTTAAAAAAAAATTGATGAAGAACAATTTATAGTTTATAAAATGAAATTAACGTTACTTAAATTTGTGGGGAATTTTTTTTTTTTTTTTGTTTCTTTAAAAAATATTTTTTAATGAGAACGAGATATGAGTAGCCATAATCGTATGAAGAGACCATAAGAATCATTTTAAAAAAATATTTAATGAGAAATATTATAATCGTTTTAAAGAATCGTACGAAAAAACCATAAGAATCGTTTTAAAGAAACATTTAATGAGAAATATTATAAAATGAAAAAGTTTGAGTAGCCATGTATTTTAGGAGAGATATTTTAAAGGAACATCAGGCAAAAAATAATAATAATGACAAGTACTTAAAATTAAAATGCATGATTGATATTGTTGAAGAATTTTCTTTGCTTCATGATGTCCCTTGCTTTCCTTGACATTTCTACTTTTGGAAGTTGAAGAATTTTCTTTACTTCATGATGTCCCTTGCTTTCCTTGACATTTCTATTTTTGGTAGAATTGCAAACTTAGAAAAGGAGATATCAGCTGTAAAATTTGAAGTGTGACATATGTAAGAGAAGTAATATGCCATGTGCTTAAATTTAAGCCATTATAATTAAAATAAAATGTGAGTCAAATATTTTCGACCATTAGAGTACTTGGAAGAGGCGGCTGAAGTACAACACTCATGATAAAGTACGTAATTCAGTTGGACTCATTGCAAGAGCTCCTGAAGCATCTATCATTAGTGATGTCAAATCCATTACCAGTCAAACGCACAGTGGAAATGTTAGCTACATACCTCAAGAGAGGAACCATGTAACTTAATTACTATCTTACCAATTATGTTTTCATATCATGTTTTCATATCATGCAACTCCCTAGTATGAACTTTTTGGTATTCATATGAGTAGGAACAGGCACAATCTCACAAGATGAATAGACTACAAAGACTTTCAGAAAGAAGGATTTAGTGGACTCATAAATGGGTCACACTAAGTTACAATTTCTATATTGTTGACTAAAAGAGAAATTATGACATTTATAAGTCATTTAAAGTCTTCGCTCCTCTGAAAGTTTTTGTTATTTTATTTTTACCTCAAAAATTTTTACAATTTTTTAATTTGCCCTTACTGAAATTAAAAAATTCTCATACTACTTTGTCCACCCTAAAAATAAAAAATTCTCACATAATTTTCACTAAAATTAAATCTATAAAAAATTTTTTTATATTTTTACTACTTTGCCTCCACTAAAATTAAGAATTTTTACATAAACTCATTAAATTTAAAAATTCTCACATAGTCCCCGATAAAATTTATTTTATCTTGAAAATAATTTTGGTATATGTCCCAATTAAAATGTATTTCTGGCCCCGCCACTACTTCTTACTATGAATTTATGATTTTCCAACTGCTATCATTTCCTCAGCTTAAATAAAATCCTGTCCACTCTGAAAAAAAGAAAGAAGAAAAAAAAAACTAATTCAATTAATCAATTTAAGATTTTTTTTGTTTTTTTTTTTTGGATAAACTGAGATAGAGGATAACTAATAATAGGGAAAGCAAGTACATCCTAACTAGGCTGGCACTTGCCTAATCAATTTAAGATTAATTGTGTAATTAATAATTATTAGTATGCCAACTTAAAAATTGGTTAGAATATTGGTATTCAAGCATTTATAACGTAATTTTACGGCATATTAGTCATTTTTGAAAATTTATGTTTTCCCATATTGTTTACAAAAATTAGAATCTTACCCCATGTTTTAAAATTAATCGCAATTTGAAATCGCAGTTGAATCATGAGGAGTCCAGCTGCCCACCTTTTAGGAAAGATCAACCGTCAACGTCCGATTTTACAAAGATCAACCTTTGTAAGCCAGATTTTCCAGAAACCACACTTTTCTAATATTTTCCAGCGACATTGTTTTCATTTTTTCTCTTCAAATTAGGAAGCCAGCGCTGGTAGAGTCTTATTATCATTATTATTATTTTTGGGTTATGGATTTGTCAAGTCTGCTCTCTTGTTATAAATAAGTAAATAACAGCAGTAAAATCTCCAGATATACAAGGACAAACATGATTCTACCTCCTGTGTCACATTCATATCCTTTTAATAATATCATGACATATTAGAAATGTATATAAATAATTAAAATTTCATATTTTATTAATTAAAAAATTATATTAATTACGTATGTGTCATAATATTATTGAAAAGACATAAATAGAAACAGAAATAAAAGGACCTAAGAACTAAATCTGGACAAACATGATTGAAAACTACTTTAAAAAAAAAAAAGCATATATATATTTATATTACCCTATGTTTGGATGACATATGTATCCAATTTCCATATTTGGAAATTTTTTGCAAAAAAGTTTTTTTCTCAACTTTTTTCATCATTCTCTCATTTTGAAAAAAAAAAACTATCTTATTTTCAAATGTACTTTGTACAGTACTCTTTTGGAAAAGAAAATAAATTTTTTAAAAATATTTTCATAATGCAGTATTCCTAACACCATTTTGCTCATTCCAAAAACCTTTTCTTTTCATAAAGAAAATTTTTCACAAATCCAAATAATATCTTACTCTAAAAAAAAAAGACTTTCTCATTTAAAATAAGAAAATTTTCCTTCTTAAAAATAAATACATGATCCAAAGGGAGCCTTTAAGGAAGTCATTCTTTCGCTGGCTGGGCAAGGAGCCAAATGGGAAGAATCTTTTTTTAACACGTGCTCCCTTAATTAGTCAAATTTTTTATCTTTTATTTATTTTCATTTATGCTTGCCTAATTAATACATATAGTATTTTTCAAATGTAAGTATAAAATGCAAATTATAAGGACAAATATAGCTATTCTAAAATTATTTTATAAATGAAATAATTATATATAATAAACTGAGAAAGATGATAACTGATATTAAGAAAAATAAGCATATTCCGATAAGGTTGGTGCCGGTCTAATCAAGTTATGTGTAATTAATAATTATTAGTATGCCAACTTAAAAATTGGTTAGTATTTGATATTCAAGCATTTATAACGTAATTTTACGGCATTGAATTTATCTTTGAAAATTTATGTTTTCCCGTATTGTTTACCAAAATTACAATCTTATCCCATTTTTTCAAATTAAACGCAATTGGAAATATCAGTTGAATCACGTGGAGTCCAGCTGTCCACCGTTTAGGAAAGATCAACCATCAACGTCTGACTTGGTCAATTAACCTTGGTAAGTTAGATTTTACATAAACCATACTTTTCTAATTATTTTTCTTCTTTTTATCCTTCTTTTACACGTTTTTATTTTTTTTTTTATTATTTTTTTTACCTTTCATTCTCTGCACAGAAGGAGAGCAGACCACCTCCCACGGAAAAACTGGAGGAAGAAATCCAAGTTGGAAACGTTATGATATCTAACTTCTTGTATTGTTACGAGAGTGAAGAAAATTATGATATCCAAGCTGAGATTTGCTGAAAAGTTATGATTTTAATATATTGAAAACTTGTTAATCGTGCTCAAGTTTGTTCGTGATTTTAACTTTCAGGTTTTGGGTTTTGACGGAAAATTATACGTATGCTGGCTGGGTTGTGTCTTTGTGGTTTCTGACTCTCTTTTTAATTTAATAATGAGATCTTAAGAGGGAATTAATCAAGCTTTGTTTTGGGATCTTCCCCCGTTTAATTGGTTTTTTTTTTTTTTTTTAAGTTTTAATGGTCGGATTATGATTAAAGAGACGTGTCAAAAGAAACAGTTAGGTTTTACATTTGGGTAAATTTTTATGTTGGCTTTTGAATTTTTTAACTTTGTGTAACTTTAGTCCCTAAACTTTTTTTCATAACTGAAATATCCCTAAACTTTTAAAATATTGCTACAATTGTCCTTTACGTTAATTTTTGAACGGAATCCATTAGTTTAAATAATTTTTTGACCAAATTATTAGCGAATTCCATTTAAAAATGAACAAAAATGATTATTGCAACAATATTTTAATAGTTGAGGGCCATTCCTTATTCTGTTTTTTATAGCCAGAATAATCATAAACTATTAAAACATGCTACAGTAGTCTTTTTATTAATTTTTTTACTGAATACGAAGTTATCACCACTTTTTGACCAAATAACTAATAGATTATATTCAAAAATCAATGAAAATAAATATTATTATAATATTTTAAAAGTTTAGGGGCATTGTGGCTATGAAAAGAAATTCAGAGACTAAAATTGAACAATGTTAAGAGTTGAGGGACTAAATGAGTAATTTACCAATTATATTTTATCTCTACAAGATTTAGTGCCCCATTTGAAGGAGGTTTTGGAGATGGAATTTTATATTGAAGTTGAGATAAGTTTTGAAAATGTGTGTTTTGTTTAAAAAAAAAAAAATGTTTAGAGTAAAACAGTGTAATCAGTTAAAATGTATTTTCAAAAAAATTATAGATCTTATTTCGTTTCTTTCAAAATTCTATGCAACTTGTCAAAAATAAAATTATAAAAAAAAACTTATTTGGATTTGAGATAACAAAATTATGGACTTTTAAAGTTTGAGTTTATTGTAAACATTTAGAGATATAAATAGTAAAAAGCAGTTTTGAGTTGAAGAAAAATACATTTGGAGATATATTTGTAGAAGCTTCCCGAACAAAACTTCTGTTTGTTCTGTGAGTCTCTTTACTTTCTTTATAGTTATTTTGCAGTTAACATGCTCAACCCAATAGCATCTAATTAGCTCAACAATACAGCCTTAGACCTAATTTGATTGTAGATTTACCCCCCACTAGTACCGTGATTATTGATTACTAAATCCTGAACTAGTATACATATACATATAGATATATTTATATGCAAAAAGAGACAATTGTAAGGCAATAGTCTAGACTTAGTTCACAATCTAACTGAACAAGATAGGTACTTTATTCTTGATAAAATTGTAATGGGTGTTTATTTTATATTGGGGAGACAACTTATCTTAACCATCGGAATAAGAACTTTAAAGTAGAAACATTGATATATCGTGAACATATATTAGACAAGACCTAAAGTGTAATTGATTTTAATCAATAATGTCATTTAAAAAATCAATTCACTTTGATGATCATTAATGTGATTATTTATATTAATCATGAAGTGGATACGTGACTATATATTTATGACTTGTATATTTTGATACAATAAGATACGAATTCCTCTGATATAACCGAAGGTTCCATAATGATATTTTGGAGGCATGACAAGTAAATATTTAATTTTTTAATTGGCAGATTTTTTTTTATTTTTTATTTTTGGTGATTTCTACAAATGGCCGAAAAGCCACTATGAGATAGTAGCGGGAGCGGTGGTGCGCACTATGCGAGCGTGAGACCGGGGTAGAGGCAGACACCCCCTACACCTTGTGCACTACTGCTGGCGCGATGTCCGATGTTTTGTGATGGTCTTGCTGCGAGTAGCAGCTAGCGGAGGGAGCGTAAAGCGGAGGCTTGGGTTCCAAACCCCTAGTTGTCTCAACAAAGCAAAAACATTAATTATTGGATAAAAGTTATATGATTTTATTAAATTGACTTTTGGTAACTAAAATATCTTACTTTTGAAAGGAAAGTTGTGGTAAATACTAAATAGTACTTTATGAGAATAATTTGAGCAAATATTAAGATTTTAAAATATTTAAAGTAAATAATAAATTTATCAAAGAAATGAAAAAAATTAACTTGTAAATGAAATATTTACAAGACGTAAACAGTAATTGATTGGGTGTATCTGACGTAAATAAATCATTTATATGATAAATTTGATATTTACTCCTACTGTGACAGTCTTCAGTCTTTATAAAGAAAAAGAAAGCTATATAGTCTCGTATTTTTTGAGGATGGATATATGTGATGATTCATAAGTAAAGAGATCATATCATAATGGTATAAGGCCTTTTCATAAGTAAAGAGATCATATCCTAATGGTATAAAGCCTTTTCGGGTGAGTTAAAAAGCAAAACTATGCAGACATAAGATCTAAAGTGAATAATATCATATCAAAAAAATGCATAGGTCGTTACACGAACTAATTAAAAAAATGTTATTTACCTCATTACTTTTGTAAAACTGCTTTGCTTACAGGAGTCTTTGTTGTTCAACACCAACCGAAGCTCAATTTTAGGCCCAGTGGATGCAGAGAACAATCCTCCCAAATGCTTTTAAAAAAAAAAAAAAAACATAATAAATGGCATTTTTATGAAAACAATTGC
Source organism: Ficus microcarpa (assembly GCA_025413485.1). Taxonomy (NCBI): domain Eukaryota; kingdom Viridiplantae; phylum Streptophyta; class Magnoliopsida; order Rosales; family Moraceae; genus Ficus; species Ficus microcarpa. The sequence continues at coordinate 60,195 of JAINRI010000027.1, forward strand.
GGCAGATAACAATATTAAAATATTTGTCATAAGTATTAAATTTACTAGGTAAATAACATTTTTTCATATGTATTTACCTAATAAATTTGTCAGTTACTATTATTTAATCGAAAAAATTTGGAAACCTTCTACTTAATTTTATTTTTCAAAAAATGATATCTCTTCTCTCTGAAAGAAATAAAAGTAAATAAAATAAAGGCTCGAAATCAGGTTTGGAATATGCTACTAGTGTACTAGCCTATTGATGCTGGCTATCCAATGGATAACAGGTTAGTTAAAGAAAGAGCAATAAGTTGGTTTTTAAGCCTAATGAAAGTGTTCCCTTCATGGCTATATTGCCCTGCAGACGGGCCAAGCTCAGCCCATCAAATGTCGGGCCCGTCCATATTTTACTGAGAGTACAAGGACTGGACTGGGCCTTACTACTCAACATGCCCGTTTATTCCAGCCAGTCCGGCCGAATCTATTATTTATTTTTTTAATGAAAAAAAAAAAAAAGAACATATGCTTATCATTTTAAAAAAACAAATATGATGTATATATTAAGATTTTAAGATTATTAAGACATATGACAATATTTTCTTAAAAAAAAAAAAAAAAAGGATGAGACTGTGCAACGATTATGTAATCATATTGCATAATTGTTACAACTTAAGCTTGGGAGACATCTAAAGACGGTGTTTTTGGAGGTTGGGTTGAAAATGTGTATTTGGATGAAAGACTTTTGGAAATGTTAGTGATATAGAAAATAATACAAAAATTTTAAATGTGCTCAGGAAAAAAATATGCAAAATGAATCTTATTATGTACGTCTCGTCATTGTGAGTATTTTGATATAAGAATCATCTCATTTTAAATTGTAATGAGAATCATCTCATTTTAAATTGAAATAAGAAAATTATAGATTTTTAAAATTTAAGTTTTTTAAAATGTAAAACAGATAAAATTTGATATAGAGTTGGGAGTTTTGAATCCAAATGGCATTTTACCGTCTGAAAACGTTGCCCCAAAAGTGGCTCTTACTTTTCCTCCTTTTTATTTTCAAACAGTTCATGGGATTGTTATTTTTGGTGTTCAAATGCTGGTATTTGAATGTTGATATCATTTATTTTTGTTTTTGTTAATCTTCTTTCACTTTCTTCTCCTCCTAATTTCCTAGTGTTATATATATATATATATATATATATATATATATATATATATTTCAAAAGCCTATTTATCCGATCATGTTTTAAGCCTGCCGGACTTTAGGGCAGGTCGGGTGTATCTTTTTCCAAAACGTTTTCCCTTTCTACCCGTTAAGGCCTAGTCAAGAAGTCCGAATTTATAGGTCTACCTATAAATAACTACTTTTCTGGTCATTTGGAGGACGACAAAAACTCAAGGTAGCTACTATAGACTGTATAATGTAGTTTGAGAACTTTAGTTTTTCTTCATTGTTGTAATATGAGAGAATCTCTCGACATTCTTTGTATTTAAATGGATATTATGATAAATTCAAATTAATCATGTTCCATTCCCATATAATCATATTATATAAATAACTTTTATAGACACCTCAATAATAATTTGGATAAAATTGTCCCACTCAAATTGAAGATGAACCATACTAATAACAATTAATTAAACATCAAAACTTTAATTATATTGTTTGCAGTTTTTATTTGTTATCCTTAAGAATTATCTTCTTATATGTATAACAATTATATACAAATTTACGGCTACATAAACAATCACGAAATTTTACAATATTTATATATGACAAAATAAAATTAATTTATTTAAATGATAATAAAATATTTAAATATCATTTTCTTTCTGGATATCAATCCTAACAGAGAACAATCTTCCGAGTTTCTACAAAAAGGTGAAACAAAAAAGTAAAAATTAATAAAATAAATGCTCTGACTTGAGTTTAGTACATGCTACTAGTATACAAGCATATTGATACCTATGCTTAAATCCAAGGGATGGCATATCAACTCGAACTATCAAATTGCAATTTTTTTTTTTCTTTTTTTTAAAAAAAGTCAACTCAATTTCACTATTTCATTTCTAATTCTTAACTTAAAAACTCAAATTTTGATAGCCCATAACTTTACTATTCTAGTCCAAATATATATATATATATATATTTTTTCAATTAGGATAAATTTTACTTCCCTCCCCGCCTCCTTGGCGGAATTTTAGACCTTGACACAAAATACCAGCCGAACTTTAATTTGTAAGATTCTTTTCCCACGAACTTTGAAGCATTTACAGATTTTCTCTTTTAGTTAAACTTCTCACAAAGGAGGAAAAAAAAAAAAACTGGGATAAGAGTACTTTAGCCTATTAAAATATTTAAAGATTAAAGCAAAAAGTACCTCAGGCATGCTTCCAAATTCCAATCTAGTAGCTATTTTATCAAATAATGGAAGAAGTGTTTTTCTTTATATATAGTTTTTAAAATGATAATTGTATTCCAAATTAAGAAAATACAAATATCAATATTGATAGGAATTAATTCCTAACACAAGAAAATTTAATTCTAATTACAGATCGGTTCCATTAGTAAGGTCTAATGAAGCATATAAGGAGGTAAAATATACACCGGATTCCAATAATGGAAAATCAAAAAAGCACACCAATTATTGAGCACACATATGACTCTTTCAACAATATTACTACATGCAATCGATGAAAAACTCCAATCAATGGAGACTAATGCTATGTTTGGTTGGGTGGAAAAGAGAAAAGAAGGAAGTAAGGTTGAAGGAAAACTGGATAGATATTGATTGAGTGAGTTATTTGGTAAGAAGGAAAAGAGAAGGGAAAGGAGAATATGATGGAAAAATATTGTAATTTGGTCCACTTTTTTATTCTCTCCAAAAGTGGGAGGAAAACTAAAATTATCAAATAACTACTAAAATTACATTTTTATCCCTGTTTTATAGTGAAATAAGATATATAAATAGATAAAATAGTTATACAACATTTTTATTTTCTCACTTCAATTTTCCTTCCCTTCTATTTTCTTTCCTTCTTACCAAACATAGGCTAAGAGACCTATAGGAAAAGGATCACCACTAACATCATATAGAAATAACTCTAGCAAATTAGATATACATCTAATACGAGAGCGTGGGAACACCATCTCCGTTATTTCAAAATAGAAACAAAAACACAACGAAAATGTAACACCTACATAGTGGAAACATCATTATCTTTATTTCAAATAAATAGCTATCATAAATAGGAGAAAAAGCCCCAATTCCATGGATGGTACCTGTGGTAACAAGCTAAACTACATGATAAAAGAGATCAAAACATATCCCCTCCAGTCACGAAGCCATTTGGCCATCACAACCATTACCGTGGAGTCCAAAAGGAAAAATATAAATAGTGCAAGCCTTAGTGATAGAGAGAGTGAGAGAGAGAGAGGGAAATTTTTTTTTTTATTTATGCTTTTCTTTATATATATGTGTGTGTATTTCTTTTTTATAACTGCTTCAAATATATACCCTCTCTAGTGTTGTGCTTAACATCCTACAATATATAACCTTTCCTTTCCTTTATATCCTTCTTTCGTGGGTCGATCACTGTCAGATCCCATTTGATTTGATCCTTTCCGTTAACTATTTACTTATTTCCTAAATGATCATGGTTGCCACATTTCAAGGGATTTTTAGCCCTGCGAAATATATACATATATAAATATAAACACATGCCTACATACATACACATATGTCAAAAATAAATCATGTAATCGTATCCCTTTTGGAAAGATTCTGTACATAGGCCCACATGCAAATAAAGGTTAAAAAAATCATGGACTCGTATCTTATAGAAATACTCTATATGAAGGCCCACATATATATGTAAATATTATATGTCGAAAAAATCATGAAACCGTATCTTCTAAAAGGACTCGGACTTTGATTGGTGGAGTATTTATCATCGATTTGCCATTTGTTTAAATACGGAGTACTTGGATTCACTTTCACTTCTTCTGTCCTTTTCTCCTCATGTCTGGGCAAATGATTGTACGCATGGATTCGATTTTTAAGAAATTTTCACCGAAATTTTTGTGAGTGAGTGGTACCGTGATATCTTTTCTATTAGTGTATTAGAAAAATATTAAAAAATATTGATAAAACGTAATGTATTTTTACAAAGTAATACGAAATATTGAGTAAATATCAAAAATTTCATGTGGAAATAGCAGTTTAAAAATTTTCAAAATTTCAGATTTCTGTCATTTATTATCTTTTTGAATATGCTATAATTATTTCTATTTTTTAAATAGATGGTGAGATAGAACTGCTAGCAACTAGTATGTTATAATTATCTTATGAAAAAAAGAGACAAAAATAAAATAAAAAATTAACATATAAAAGTAGAGATAATATATTCTCCTAAGCTTTTTACAACATTTGCACAATTTTTTTTTTATGAAAATGGATTAGAAAGAGATCAACAAACCTACTTATTAACTTGTTTGCAGTACTATTCAACTTTATTCCGATAACATGTCATGATACCAATTTTGATTAAATCAATATGGCTTCCCGACCATGTTTGAACCTAATAGGACCTCTTGTTGGTATAAAGATATATAAAATATAATATGTTTCCTATATAAAACTTGTGTATTTATGTATTTTTTTTAAATATTTACGCTATCCTAAAATATTAAAAATGTATTTTAAAGCATATTTCTGTAACTTTTGTAATTTTTCTTGATATTTTCACCGATATCAATAATATCTCTAAAATTTCCATAAAATTGGACTATCAACATCTCCGTCGGTATCAATATTAATTTCATCCTTGATTGTATGCAACACCAAATCTAACAAAAGAACCTAATCAGAAAAAGAAAACCACCTCCCTTAACAAATACAAGTTTAAATATGCACATGTTAGATATATTTGGGAACGCTTATCTGAATTTGAAAAATTAAAATAACAAATAAAAAGAATAGACCAAAAAAAAAATAACAACAACAACAAACATGATGATAAAAACAAAAAACAAAAAGAGAGAGAGAGAGGCATAAAAAAAAAAAGATAAAAAGGACTAAAATGTAAAAAAAATTTATTAATACATAAAAAAAAAAGTAATAAAATTGACTTTAAAAAAAAAAACAAAAGAAAAAGAAACGGGTCATAAAAAAAATTCAAATAAATTTTTTGAAATACGTCCAATCATATATATCATACATGTATTTAAACTAGTATATATAATATGTTAGGAAATTGGCATGTGCTTGTGGAGCTTGTTAATTTCTTTTTGTATGAAAAATAATATTTAAATAAGAAAAAATATATTTGTTTTATCAAGGCATAGTTAAAATTATAAGATTCAAAGTGAACAAAGAATTCTTTGACCAAAAAAAAAAAAAAAGTACACAAAGAACCCAGAAAGAAAAAAAGTGAGGATATTGTTAAAAAAAAAAATATTTTAACAGGGATAAATCGAAAAGAAAAACAAGAAGATAAAAATATATATGTGAATGAAATGTTTAAACAGTAAATAAATGGAACTATTTTATAGAAAATTAACTAAGAAAAACGTGGAAAAGAAAAATATGCTTAAATAGGGATATATTTGTGAAAAAAGTTTCCATAGAAAAATTAAAAAAAAAAAAAAGTAGTTAAAAAAAATCACAATAATATTTCAAAAGATGGAAGAAAATTAACAAAAACGAGCATGAGCATATATTTGAAAAAAAAAAAAAAAAGGAAGATTAATGAAAATAAATATTTCAAAAGATGGAAGAAAATTATCTAAATGAGCATATATTTGAAAAAAAAAAAAAAAACGTTACACAGTAAAGATAAAATGGAAGGAAAATGTATTTGATGATGTAAAAAGGATAAATCACTTATTTAGTCCTTAAATTTTTAAGTCTATGCAATATTACTTTTTGATTTTTTTTTTTTGTATTTGTAATGTTTTTAAATTATAAAAATATTCTACAATAATCCTTTTGGTAATTGGGTCAAAAAGTGATATAGCTAATGGATTCCATCCAACATTTTACGAAAAGGATTTCTATAATATTGTTTTCAATAATTTAGGGTTACTCCAGCTTAAAAAAAAGATTATGAACTAAATTTACATAAATTTAAAAGTTCAGAAATTAATTTAATAATTTATTCATATTCGGAAGAGGGGTAAAAAGTTAAAAAGATATTTAAACAAAAAAAAAAAACATAAGTTAAAAAGAAAAAAGAAAGTAAATGGAGAAAGAAAGAGACAGCCAAAAGAAAAGCGGGAAAAAGAAACAAAGATAAATGGACATAGAAAGTGAGAGCCAAAAGATAAGAAAAAAGAGGAAAGAAAAGGAAGAAGCGGAGAAGGCCAAAGAAAGTTAAAAAAAAAAAAAAGTGATTGCATTGTACGTAAAACACATAACGCCACTTAAAAAGAGTAGATTTCAATGACCCCTACCCCTAAATTAAATAAAAAAAAAAAAAAAAGGGTAGGCAGGACGCGTGGAGGAATATAGGATGTAGGATATAATTAGCTCTTATATGTACGGACTTGTTATTTGACGTACGTTTTGTGTACAAGAAATAGATAAATAAAATTAAAAAAAAAAAAAAAAAAAACGGATGATGTGATTATTAAATGGTGATAATATGGTAATTACGTGACCACCGTATCACACAAGTAAAGAAGAAAAGAACTATTGATTTTTCTAAATATATATGTAATAAGAGGTAAGAGATAGATGGAATAGAAAATAGATAAATAAACAGAGAAAGAGAAACCGAAAAAAGAAAAAGAAAAAAACAAGGAAGAAAAGGAAGAAGCATGGAAGCCCAAAGAAAGGAAAAAAGAAGAAGGAAAAAAAGTGATTGTAACTACAATTTAATAGCAGTTTTATATCTGATTTTATTTAAAAAATGAACAGTTCAAAAATACTGATTTTTAAAGAGAAGAGAGAAAGAAAGGTAGGACACGTAGCATGTTGACTCTTTTATTTTTAGATAGATATAGTTAACCATCTCCAACTCAAATGCTCTATTTTAGAGTACAAAAACTCTAAAATAGAGTATATATCACTTCAAATAACTATTTCATCTCCAATCCATTTACTCTATATCATACTCTAAAAGGAATATTCTATTTTATATTCTTTAAATATTACTTTAAAATTTAAGTAAAAAACAAAAAAAAGAAAGAAAAAGTAGTTTAGAGTATGAACAGTGATACTTCAAATATGAAGTATACTATTCATACTCTATATTTGAAGTACCATATAGAGTATCGGTTGGAGCCCTGCTTATACTATAAAATGGTGTAATACTCTATAATAGAGTACCCATTGGAGATGCCCTTATAGACAGAGAGAAGATAGATAAGAGGGATAGAGAGACATAGAGATAAGGATATGACAATAGAGAATAGAGATAGAATAGATTAGAATAGATTAGATATAGACCACATGTATATAAATGTTAAAAAGTCATGCAATTGTATCTTCATGAACTTGATTGTAGGCATGGGCGGGTTGAGCTTGGTCCTAGCGGGGGCTACTTTTTTTATTTATATTTGTTTTTTTCTTTTAACTTTTACCTAAAAACTTTTATAGTTTTTCTCCTTCGTTCTTATTGAAAATTAAAAAGTTTCCATGTAGCTCCCGTTAAAACTTTATTTGTTAGGCATTATATTTTGATATTATTTATTTCTTAAGAAAAAAATTTCTTGTACTCTCCATTACAATATACGTCGGTAGGAGCAATTATAATTGAGATACTTATTTGTTTAATACGAGTTTCTAGTGTTTGCTTCGTTGTGTGAGATTGCACCTGATTTTGCGCGTGATATATCATAAATGATCAGATTTGAAAAATTAAGGGAGATTCACCGAGTCCACATCTCTAAATCATTCAATACATATCTACAAACTAGATGAGAGTCAGGCTAACATTACTCAGGAAGTGCAATACTGAGAATCTAAAGCATCATTGACTCTGGATCTTTGGAAGAAAATCAGAAAATGGTTAAAGAGCAAAGCAATATTGAACGCAAAAACAGAGTTAATTATGGTTCTGTACTTTCCATTTTCATGCACGCAGATCAAACGGATGTGTGGTTAATGGCATTTGGTTTCTTGGGAGCCGTTGTTGAGGGACTTGTCGACCGGATTCGGTTCCTTTTCGCTAACCAGATGGTTAACAGTATCGCGAATGCATCGAAGACGGACAGCCATGTTTTGAGAGATAACCTCGATAAGGTCCTTCTCTCTCTCTCTCTCTCTCTCTCTCTCTATCTATATATATATATATATATACACACACTCTAACATATTCCTCTCTCTCTAAAATTGTTGCTAAACTTTCTTTTCTTGTATGGCAGAACGCATTGGCGATGTTGTGCTCGGGTTGCGTGACATTTGTTGCTAGCTTCATAGGTAAACTTCCTAGTTCTGTAAAATCTACTATGGTTATTATTTGTAGTACATACTATTTTTATGAGATTAACACAAGTTTTCCCTTTTGATTTTTGTTTTTTGTTTTTTTGTTTTTTTTTTGGTGTGTTTATTTCAGAAGGATATTGTTGGACAAGAACCGGTGAGAGACAAGCTGCACGAATGCGAGCTACGTATTTGAGAGCATTGCTGCGGCAAGAACTCGGTTACTTTGACATGCAAGAGACAAGCACATCAGATATTATAACAAGCATATCGAACGACAGTTTTGTAATTCAAGATGTCATCAGTGAAAAGGTTTCTTAAATCATTTCAAAATTTATGTTTGGTGTATGTAAGTTTTGAGATTCATAAGAAAATTCTACACTCGGAATGCACTGATCGCCTCCTATCATTTAAGCTTTTGAGATGGACCGATAAAACAATTAACGCACATAAGGCTTGGCATCACTTCATTTTTTTTTTTTTTTTTAAATTTTTGTCTAACCTTGTTATTAAATATACTTGACAAATTTAAATATTTTGAGCAGGTTCCAGACTTGATAAGCAAATTATCATCGTTCGTAGGGCGTTACCTCGTAGCATTCTTATTGGTGTGGCGATTGGCTTTAGTAGCACTTCCTTTGGCTTTGGTTATAGTACTTCCAGGCTGGTTTGGTGGAAGATCTCTGATCGATTTATCGGCAAAGATGAGGCGAGAATACAATAAGGCTAGTACAGTCGCAGAGCAAGCAATATCCTCTGTTAGAACAGTGTATGCCTTTGTTGGAGAGAAAAAGACGTTAACAGAATTTTCAGCGGCTCTGAAAAGATGTACAAAATTGGGTTTGAGGCAAGGTTTAGTCAAGGGCTTCGCCATTGGAGGCGGCACCACAACACTTGCTACTTGGTCTGTCGTTTGTTACTATGGTAGCAGAATGGTCATGTACCATGGCGCTCATGGCGGGAATGTTTATTTTGCAGGCCTCGCCATCATCCTCGGAGGAATGTGAGTTTCTCCACTTTTTCATTTGTTTTCTTTCCTTTTTTTTTTTTCTTGGCTTGTTGTGTAAATCGCTATGTATCTTTCCATTTCATCTGATCAGTCCATATATATGCATCACAAAAGATGTTCTTAACTGCCATATCAGCAGTGCTCTAGACAGCCATACAGAAAAATAAAGGATCATATAGATATCTCATCTCACACTTGACAAGTTAATCGATATCATAATACATTTTAATAGTTTAGAATTTTGTATGTAAACTAAAAATGATAATTTTTGAGCTCACACACATGTTGAAAACCGATATATATGACTGTGCTTAACAGA